>CM056049.1:494671953-494921831 GCA_029574335.1 Rana kukunoris | reverse complement strand
GGTCACGCTTTACCATATTGCGCACCCACACACTCATGGAATGGCGCTAAACTTCGTTATTAAAAATCTCCATAGGCAACGCTTGACTTTTTTCTCAGGTTACCACTTTTGAGTTACAGAGGAGGTCTAGTGCTAACATTATTGCTCTCGCTCTAACGCACGCTATGATACCTCACATGTGGGGTTTGAGAGATGTTTACATATGGTGGTGGACTTGCATGCGTGTGTTCGCTTCTGAGTGCGAGCTACTAGGGACAGGAGCATTTAAATTCCTTTGTTATTTTTTTTTTTTTTTACTTAATATTTTATTTTTTGCACTTGTTTGTCCCTTTGTTTGTATTATTTTTCACTTTTCTTCCTATTACAAGGAATGTAAACATCCCTTGTAATAGGACTAGTGTGTGACAGGTCCTCTTTATAGAGAAAGGCGGGGTCAATTAGACCCCACATCTGTCCTCCAGGCTGGAAATCATATGGAAAATTGTAAAAAAAAAAAACATCTCATGCTTTCAGCTGCAATCATGTTCGTTCAGCACAGTAGCGTAGTGTGTAGCATGTTCACCTAGCAGCAAAAGGGTTGCTGGTTCGAATCCGCCCGTGAACTATCTGCCTGGAGTTTGCATGTTCTCCTGTGCGGGTTTCCTCCCACAATCAATCTAAAAACATGCTGTAAATTGGATCCTGTCTAAATAAGCCCTAATGTGCAGTAGGAGATTTAGGTTTGTGCTGCCCTAGGCCTGACCAAATTTTGGACCCCCCTGAATAGAAAAATGACCCACCCTTCCTGTCAAGGCCACACACCCTGTTTTTTTTATGACCCACCAGAATTTTTCAGGGGACACACACAAGTTCTGTGGGGGGGGACTTGGGGGGGGCCCTTAATTTGCCTACTTTTTCGATCACTTCCTGTTTGGCTATGGGGCAGGAAGTGAAGGCCAATCTCCCCAAACGGACAGGGATAATACAAAATAAACTGACAGAGCTTCTAACCCCCCCCCCCCCCCCCACCAACTCTATCCAAAATGAAAGAAATCCAAAAAATAAAAGTGATGATTATTGTTCCAGTTTAACCCCAAATTTCAGATCATTTTATTGAGAGGCTTAAGAAAATATAACCATGCCAATAGGCCACGATCCAGCGTTGCTAATATGTATGAATGTGTGTTAGGGACCCCCACAAACACCACCCAATGTTAAATCAACTATTTCATGTTTGTTTTGGGGATGCCTGCACCCCTGATAGGGTAAAGACACCTCACAAATGTTGTCACTTTCTACTTAATTCATTCACTTCCTGCCACACAGCCAAACAGGAAGTGAGGAAAACACCTGAGTAATGTTTTGTTGGGGACACACAGATCAATATAAAATAGTTTCCCATTTTGGAAATGGCATTTTGCTGTGTACACCCCAAATTAGTAGGAATCTTGGACTTTGGGGTCCATTTACTAAAGGCAAATCCACTTTGCACTACAAGTGGACAAGCAAGGAAGAAAACTCAAAACTTGGCGGGATTGGAAGTAAAAACCATCAGTGCTTCCCTTCTGATTTTCATTGCCTACGCTTCTACTGCAGAGCGGCTTTGCCTTTACTAAACCCCAAAGTAACTAATCATTTGGGGTGTACACTGCAGTGCAATTTGCTTAATGGTGACACTAGTTAGATTGACCTGTGCCCCAAGAAAAGACCATTGGTAGGGTTTTAACCTCACTTCCTGTTCAGCTGTGTGACAGGAAGTGAAGCCAATTTTAGGAAAAGGGACACAAAGCCCAACCTAAAAACACTAGCAGGGTTCTAACACTCAATTGGCTTCCCTCAAACAACCCACAATTAGAATAGGATTGTCTTGTGCTAGTTTCAAGCACAGCGCTGTAAATCAGCACTTCAAGCCTGTCCAAAAATACACCACCCCCCCCCCTCCAACAGGCCCTGTTTGCAGCTTTTCCTACATCTTGCACATGTGCTTTAAAAAGTCAGTCTGGACATCAGTTCTAGGAAACAATACTTACCGCTTTGTCCTTCCTTTTCTGGTGACTAAACATTTCATGCATACACACCAGGAAAGAGCTTAGAGACAAATCACACTTGATGGTTTAGGCCCAAACTAGTTCAGCTGCAGCGGTTGAAATCCATAGCAGGAAAAAAATATCACAAAACAAACTTCAAAATTTGAAAGTAATTTTATTGGTCCACAAAACAAGGAAAGCAAAACAAAAAATTACAAATAAACACACCAAAAATATATAAAAACACCTAAAAAAAAAAAAGACCAACGTTTATTTCACAGTCATTGGAAAATAAATCATGCTTTTGAAATAACAGGATAGACCCACAGGATTAAAACATTAGTCATTAACATCTTGAGAAAACATTTAGCAAAATTATGTAGCAGAGAAAACATCAAAAAATACAAAACTTGCTCCAAAACATCTCTGTTTCACTCCGCCATTCCTTCCAGCCAGCAAATCTGCCCCTCTGAGGGGCAGCTGACACGTGCAGTATCCACGCTTTTTATAACATGTGTGCTAATGAACCAATTGGAAACACATGAAGAAATGTCAGCCTCTAGTTTGTGTGCACTTGGAACTGCTTACACCTGTTAAGGATGTCCTTAAATTACTAAGCCAAAAAAAGAGCTTTCTGAGCATGCTCAGAAAGATGCAAGTCATTTTCAGGATGAAACTTCCAACTTCTTTTTCTAACTGTTCGAGCATGCCCAGTTCACTCGAAATGCAGTACCAGAATCAAATCTGCAATGGCGGATGAAAGCATTAGAGGTGTTAAATTTTTTTTGGTCCCCATGAAGTGATGCTTTACAAGCTGAACGGGAGGTCTTATAGAATTTTTACGTAACAAACTAAATAGTAATAATTTAAAAGCCCCTGTCCCTAGTAGCTCGCAGTCAGAAGGGAACAAGCAGCATTTTTATTGTTTCCGGTTACCAGTTTAGATTTACAGATGAGGTCTAGTGCTATAAATATTCCTCTTGCTGTTACGCACGCTATGATACCTCACATGTGTGGTTTGAAGAATGTTTCCATATATGGGGGGGCCTTAAATGTGTAAGCCCCGCCCACATATTGAACCCCCGTTCAAACCCCACATGTGAGGTATCATAGCGTACGTTAGAGTAGAGCGAGAGCAATACTTTTAGCACTAGACCTCCTCTGTAAATCTAAACTGGTAACCTGAAACACATAAAAAAGCGTTGCCTATGGGTATTTTCAAGTACTGAAGTTTGGCGCCATTCCATGAGTGTGTGCAATATTAAAGTGTAACATGTTGGGTATCTATTTACTCGGTGTAACATCATCTTTCACATTATGGCCATAAATTGGGCTAACTTTAGTGTATTCTTAATTTGTAACCACTTGAGCCCCAGAGCATATTACTGGTCACTGACGGGGCCATTTTTTGCATTTCAACACTGCGTCATTTTGACTGACAATTGCGTGGTTGTGCGACGTGTGGCCCCAAAAAAATTGGGCGTCCTCATCCTCCCCCCCCCCCCCTAAAAAATAATTTTTTTTTTTTGTTGGTGGTATTTGATCACCTCTGCGTTTTTTCTTATTTTTGCTTGACCCAAAAATATAGCGACAATTTGGTAACTAAAAAAACATCTTTTTTACGGTTTGCTATAATAAATCTCCCCCAAAATATATTCAAAAATGTTTGCCCTCAGTTTAGGCCGATAAGTATTCTTGGACATCTTTTTGGTTGCAAAAAATCACAATAAGCGTTTGATTGGTTTGGGCAAAAGTTCTAAGTAGGGGTTGGTCTTATGGGTTTTTTTTGGAATAATTTTTTGTTTTACTAGTAATGGTGGCTATCATTGTTTTTTTCTGTCTAATGCGACATTGTGGCGGACACATTTTTGTGAGATTTGGCATTTTTGTAGCGAGCAATGGTATATCAATGCATTGCTTACTATAAAAATGACACTGGCAGGGAAGGGGTTAACACTAGGGGCGCGGAAGGGGTTGAATATGTTACCTGGGTGTGTTCTAACTGTAAAGGGGGTGGGACTGTGTAGGGGAAATGACAGATCGCTGTTCATACATTGTAGGGACAGACGAGCAGGCATTCCCCCCCCCCCCCTGACAGGACCGGGATAAAGGGGAACTCCACCCCAAATTACCAAAAAAAACGGCGTGGGGGTCCCCCTTCTGGTGCACAACAGGCTCTTAGATTTGATCTGGAACATAAGGGGTTAAACCCACGCCAAAAAAACGGCGTGGGGTTCCCCCTCAGATCCAGACCAAACCCTTCTCCCAGGCACGCAGTCTGGCCGGACAGGAATGGGGGTGGGGACGAGCGAGCGCCCCCCCCCCTCCTGAGCCGTACCAGACCACATGCCCTCGACATGGGGGAGTGTGTGCTGTGGGGGAGGGGGGCACTGCCCCCCCACCCCAAAGCACTCTTGTCCCCATGTCGAAAGGGACAAGAGCCTCTTCCCGACAACCCTGGCCGTTGGTTGTCGGGGTATGCGGGCGGGGGGCTTATCAGAATCTGAGAGCCCCCTATATTAAGGGGGCCCCCAGATTCTGGCCCCCCACCCTATGTGAATGAGTATGGGGTACATCGTACCCCTACCCATTCACCGGGTGGAAAAGTGTAAACACAAAAAAAAACACACAGAAAAAAATAATTTATTAGTCAGCTCGGGGGTCTTCTGCCGGGACCCCCCACCACCAGCCCATTGGGCCCCGGGCTTCGCCGTCTTCTGCGGGGGGGGACACCCACCGATGATCTCCGCCATGTCCAGCCAGGCCCCCACCCCAAAATAAGCTCTTTCAGATCCGGGGGGGGCCGGCCGAAAGAAGCAGAGAACAACGGGGGCGGAGCCCCTCGGTCTTCCAGACGTTTTCTGCCGGGGGGGCTCCAGCCCCGCACCGGTCTTCGCCGCCGCCTTCCGCCGGGGGGTACACCTCCCCCCCCCGGGTCTTCGCCGCCGCCTTCCGCCGGGGAGAGAGACCCCCCCCGATGCTCTCCGCCATGGTCGGCCAGGCCCCCTACCCCAAACAAAGCTCTTTTACATCCGGGGGGGGCCGGCGGGAATGGCGGAGAACAACGGGGGCGTCGCCACTCCTCGGTCTTCTAGCCGTCTTCTGCCGGGGGGGGGAAACACCCACCCATGCTCTCCGCCATGCTCGACTGTGCCCCCACCCCAAAATGAAGCTCTTTTACATCCGGGGGGGGCCGGCCGAAAACAGCGGAGAACAACGGGGGTGTCGCCCCACCTCGGGCTCCTCCGCTTCTGCCTGGCTCCTCCCGAGGCCAGGGCTTCTTTCGCCGTCTTCCGCCGGAGGGCGCCACTCTCCGGGCTTCTCGACGTTGTCTTCCGCCGCGGGGGCCAGGCCTTCTTCTTTGCCGCCCCCTTCGATTTTTTCGGCCTGGACGGGGGTCGCACATCCCATCCAGGACTTGGACGTGGCGGGCTTCTCGTCGCCGTTTCTGCCGCTGCCCCCTTCACCACGAAGCTCCGTGCTTGTTTGATGAGGGCAGCGGGCTTCCGTCGTCTTCTCCGGGGCGAGGGTCGTACATCCCACCCCGGATTTCGTCGCCGTCTTCTGCCGCTGCCCCCTTCACCACGAAGCTCCGTGCTTGTTTGATGAGGGCAGCGGGCTTCCGTCGCAGTCTTCCGCCGCGGGGTGACACTCGCGGGCTTCTTCTTCCATTCGATGTTGACACGGCGAGGTCCGGCGCTGAAATGCCTTCTGAGCGGCGGGCAAGGACTTATATTGGCATTGGGCGTGGGCGTGGTTATGCCAACATGTGACCTTAACCCATGTGACAGTGATGTGACGTGACATCACTGTCACATGGGTTAAGGTCACATGTTGGCATAACCACGCCCACGCCCAATGCCAATATAAGTCCTTGCCCGCCGCTCAGAAGGCATTTCAGCGCCGGACCTCGCCGTGTCAACATCGAATGGAAGAAGAAGCCCGCGAGTGTCACCCCGCGGCGGAAGACTGCGACGGAAGCCCGCTGCCCTCATCAAACAAGCACGGAGCTTCGTGGTGAAGGGGGCAGCGGCAGAAGACGGCGACGAAATCCGGGGTGGGATGTACGACCCTCGCCCCGGAGAAGACGACGGAAGCCCGCTGCCCTCATCAAACAAGCACGGAGCTTCGTGGTGAAGGGGGCAGCGGCAGAAGACGGCGACGAGAAGCCCGCCACGTCCAAGTCCTGGATGGGATGTGCGACCCCCGTCCAGGCCGAAAAAATCGAAGGGGGCGGCAAAGAAGAAGGCCTGGCCCCCGCGGCGGAAGACAACGTCGAGAAGCCCGGAGAGTGGCGCCCTCCGGCGGAAGACGGCAAAAGAAGGCCTGGCCCCCAGTAGGAGCCAGGCAGAAGCCGGCGAGGAAATCCGGGGTGGGATGTACGACCCTCGCCCCGGAGAAGACGACGGAAGCCCGCTGCCCTCATCAAACAAGCACGGAGCTTCGTGGTGAAGGGGGCAGCGGCAGAAGACAGCGACGAGAAGCCCGCCACGTCCAAGTCCTGGATGGGATGTACGACCCCGTCCAGGCCGAAAAATTTGAAGGGGCGGCGGCAGAAGACCCTCAAAGTTCAAACCACTTCACCAGGTGAATGGGTAGGGGTACGATGTACCCCATACTCATTCACATAGGGTGGGGGCCCGAAATCTGGGGGCCACCTTATTAAACGGGGCTCCCAGATTCTGATTGGCTCCCGCCCGCATACCCCGACAACCAATGGCTAGGGTTGTCGGGAAGAGGCTCTTGTCCCGATCGACATGGGGACAAGAGTGCTTTGGGGTGGGGGGGCAGCGCCCCCCTCCCCCAAAGCACACACTCCCCCATGTCGAGGGCATGTGGTCTGGTACGGCTCAGGAGGGGGGGGGGCGCTCGCTCGTCCCCACCCCCATTCCTGTCCGGCCAGACTGCATGCCTGGGATGAGGGCTTGGTACGGATCTGGGGGGGAACCCCACGCCGATTTTGGCGTGGGTTAACCCCTCACGTTCCGGACCAAGCCGGAGAGCCTATTGTACCCCTGGGGGGGAAGCCGCGCCGGTTTCACATTTGAAATTTGGCGCGGAGTTCCCCTTCAGTGTCAGCGCAGCCCGAGAACAGCTCGGAGCTTGCCGTACGCCGCTCCAGGCAGTGCAAACACTGCTACGCCGCCTGGTATTTACCAAGGATTTCCCGGCGTTCTGAAGAGGCGCGCGGTGAGCTCCGATTTTTCCCTCTGCGCATGCCCAGTATGCAAGTGAACCTTCCGAGGTTCTAGCGTACTTTGCAAGCGCCGGGGGATCGGGTCCCAAAAGTCACTTTCCCTTTCAAATCGGCCCGCCACACAAGTTGAAACACATGTCACTAACACTTCCCCTGCATCACCCCCCTCCCTCCCCTCATAAACTCCCGCCCGAATCCCCGATGTTTACATAACTAAATGCCGCACGCCAGCTCTGTACTGGCGTGCTGTGCGCCCTCTTCTGGGCGCATTAGGCACTTTAGTAAATGAGGAAACACGCTGCACTAGCAGCGTGTTTCTTTGGTAAATGTCAAAAACAGGTTTACTCCTGCTTGTGCACCATGAGTCTTGGCGCACAGGCTTGGTAAATCAGCCCCATTGACTCACAAATTAAATTTTTTAACCACCTCTGGAATGTTTACCCCCCCCTTCCTGTCAGGCCATTTTTTGCGATATGACACTGCGTTATTTTAACTGACAATTGCGCGATTGTGCGACGCTGTACCCAAATACATTTTTGGGCATTTTTTCCCACAAATTGCACTTTCTTTCGGTGGTTTTTGATCACCTCTGCTTGTTTTCCTTTTTGTGCTATAAACAAAAAAAATAAAAATTGAAAAAAAAATAACAATATTTTTAACTTTCTGTTATAAAACATACCCAATACATTTAAAAAAAAAAAAAATTCTTCATCAAATTAGGCCAATATGTATTCTTCTACATATGTTTGTTAAAAAAAATACCAATATGCATATATTGATTGTTTTTTTAAATATAATATTTTTTACTAGTAATAACAGCGATCAGCAACTTATACTAGGGCCCGGATTCACGTACCCGGGCGTATCTTTGTGCGGGTGTAGCGTATCTTCTTTATGCTACGCCACCGCAACTTAGAGAGGCAAGTTCTGTATTCACAAAGCACTTGCTCCCTAAGTTTCGGCGGCGTAGCGTAAATGGGCCGGCGTAAGCCCGCGAAATTCAAAGTAGCAAGGCAGTGGGCGTGTTTTATGACAATGAAGCGTGACCCCGTGCAAATGATGGGCCGAACGAACGGTGCGCGCATCCGTGGACGTCTCCCAGTGTGCATGCTCCAAATCAAGTCGGATAGAATGCTTTAGTAACGTTGGCGTGCAAAGCCTACGACGTGTGAAAGTAACCTACGTCCAGCCCTATTCACGTACTACGTAAACTGCGTAAACGGCGTAAAATTCTACGGCGTCGTTCCCTGGCCCATACCTTAGCATTAGCTGCGGCTCATATAGCAAGGGTAACTTTATGCTGGACGTAAGCCTTACGCAAAGCGCTTATATGAAGCGGCCAGGCGTATGTACGTTCGTGAATCGGCGTATCTTGCTTATTTGCATATTTTTAATAGGAACGCCGAATGCGTCCAGCGTAACTTGCCTACGCCGGCGTATCGTGGGCGCATAGTTACACTGGACGCATTCGGCTGAAGCCATGTTTTTCGGCATATCTTGCTTTGTGAATCGGTGCAAAGATCGGTGCAAAGATGTGACAGCGCACATTTAAAATTACGGTGGTGTATCTGGAAGATATGCTGGCGTAACTCCTTTGTTAATCCGGGCCTAGGACTGCGATATTGCGGTGGACAAATCGGACACCTAACTGACAATTTTGACACTTTTTGGGGACCAGTGGCACTAATACAGTGCTAAAAAATATTCACTGGCACTGTACTAATGACACTGGGAAGGGGGAAGGGGAAACATCAAGGGTGATCAATGGATTAATCTGTGTGTTTAGGTTGTGCGTAATCACTGTGGGGGAGGTGCTTTGACTAGGGTAAGGCAAAGATCTGTGTTCCTGCTTTTCAAAAACACAGGATCAATGCTTACCCTTCTGACAGAACGACGATCTGCCTTGTTTACATAGGCAGATTGTCATTCTGTCTGTGTCCTATATAATCGTCAGGAGCTGGCAGACAATGAGTCCACAGTACCCGCCGCAGGCCTCCTGCTATGCGCTCCAGACCCGAAAGTATCCAGTACGTGATCTGGCACAGAGCCGCCGCCCTGCCACAGTATATCTGTGGTGGGCAGTCATTAAGTAGCTAATGAATAGACCCCTAAGGCTGCATTCACATCTGAGCGACAAATCGCCTCTCGCCCGACGCTCATGCCGCTGGAGGGGCGAATCCCCATTCATGTCTATAGAGATGGTTCACATCTCTGAAACGCCGAATGCCTGTCGCCTGAAAAAAAGTCCCGGACCCTTTTTTTCAGGCGACACTGGCGTTAGGCCATAGACATCAATGGGGATGATTTGTAAAAAAAAAAAAAATGAATCGAATCGCGGCAAGTAATGCCGCGTATGCGGCGTTACTTGCCGCTCAGGTGTGAATGCAGCCTAAGTCTTTTCACAGAGATATGATTTATATTTCTCTAAAACTGCCATGCTAAAACTTAATTGAAGAGATTGACGCTGGATAAAAAATAAATAAAAAGCATCTGTAAAAATAAAATAAATAGATAAAATAAAAAAACTGCCTTGCTGCACACACCATTGATCTTCACTCTATTAGAGTCAAACTTGTTAAAGAATTGTCAGCATCCGCTATTTCTGAGAGTGTTTGATGCGTAGTTCCCCTCTGGAAGCAGTGATTTTATCTGCTGCTCTTTTGCCATTGCGAGAGAAAATTGTGACATAGAGGTTGGAAAATGGAACCACAAGCTTAGCTCTGCAACAGAGCGGGCTGTGGGACAGGTAAGTATTAATTGTTTTTCGCTACAGGCTGAGCTTCTTTTAATCTGTTTATACAGTGACAGAGTTGTTTTGAGGGAATAGTTTAAATATAAATGCTGCTTCTTAAAGCTGTTTAAGAAATGTTGTTTTAAAAAATGTATAAAAGGCATCTAATGCCAAAGAGTTGCTCACTTCAACCAGATTCCTTTGTTAAAGAGTCATTCTCGAATGAAAAGGCCTTTATGTGTGCTACTATTAATACTAGTACCTGTACTCAAGAGATGTTGGTGCCATATGTTGAATATTGGATAATCCTGGACTTGACCACATACTTTAACCATTTTTTTTTTACTATTAATAATAATACATTTTAAAATGCATTGCCAATATTAAAAATAATAGAAAATTACCTTACAAGTGCATAATAAACAAAAATTGTGCATAAAGTCAGCTTGAATAACAGTGCCAGTACTATAGTGCCAGCCAGAGTGCAAATATTTGCCTGAAGCCAAAGCACTAAAGGAAAATGTTGGCCTCGTACACACGATAGGTTAAACAGAGGACAATGGCCTGATGGACCATTTACATTGGTCAAAACCGATCGTGTGTGGGCCCCATAGGTTATTTAACCATTGGTTAAAAAAAAAGCCAACTTGCTTTAAATTTAACCGATGGATTCCTAACCGATAGGTCAAAATAATTGTGAAGTGGAAGGAAAATTATAAATGGTTTTCAATTTTTTTTTTATAAATAAATATCTGAAAAGTGTGGTGTGCATTTGTATTCAGCCCCCTTTACTCTGATACCCCTAACAAAAATCGAATTGAACCAATTGACTTCAAAAGTCACCTAATTAGTAAATAGAGTCCACATGTGTGTAATTTAATCTCAGTATAAATACAGCTGTTCTGTAAAGCCATCAGAGGTTTGTTGGAGGACCTCAGTGAACAAAGAGCATCATGAAGGCCAAGGAACAAACCAGACAGGTCAGGGATAAAGTTGTGGAAAAGTTTAAAGCAGGATTAGGTTATAAATAATATCCCAAGCTTTGAACATTTCAAATAGCACTGTTCAATCCATCATCTGAAAATGGAAAGAGTATTACACAACTGCAAATCTACCAAGACCTGGCTGTTCACCTAAACTGACAGGCCGGGCAAGGAGAACATTAATCAGAGAAGCAGCCAAGAGGCCCATGGTAACTCTGGAGGAGCTGCAGAGAACCACAGCTCAGGTGGGAGAATCTGTCCACATTACAACTATTTTGCCCTCCACAAATCTGCCTTTATGGAAGAGTGGCAGGAAGAAAGTCATTGTTGAAAGAAAGCCATAAGAAGTCCCAATTGCAGTTTGCGAGGAGCCATGTGGGGGACACAGCAAACATGTGGAAGAAGGTGCTCTGGTCAGATGAGACCAAAATGTAACTTTTTGGCCTAAAAGCAAAACACTATGTGTGGCAGAAAACTAACACTGCACATCACCCTAAACACACCATCCCCACCGTGAAACATGATGGTGGTGGCAGCATCATGTTGTAGGGAAACTTTTCCTTACCAGGGACAGGGAAGCTGGTCAGAGTTGATGGAAAGATGGTTGAAGCCAAATACAGGGCAATCTAAGAATAAAACATGTTGTATAAGTATGCAAAAGACTTGAAACATGAAACTGGGGTTCACCTTCCAGCAGCACAATGACCCTAAACCTTCAGTCAGAGCTACAATGGAATGGTTTATATCAAAGCATATTCATCATGTGTTAGAATGGCCCAGTCAAAGTCCAGACTTAAATCCAATTGAGAATCTGTGACCTGAAAATTGCTGTTCACATATGCTCTCCATCCAATCTGACAGAGCTTGAGCTATTTTGCAAGGACGAATGAGCAAAAATGTGCAAAGCTGGTAGACATCCCCAAAAGTCTTGCAGCTGTAATTGCAGCGAAAGGTGGTTCTATAAAGTGTTGACTCAGGGGGGCTCAATTCAAATGCACGCCACACTTTTCACATATTTATTTGTAAAACAATTTGAACACCATTCATCATTTTCCTTTCACTTCACAATTATGTGCCACTTTGTGTTGGTCTATCACATAAAATCCCAATAAAATACATTTATATTTTTGTTTGCAACATAACAAAATGTGGAAAATGTATAGGGGTATGAATACTTTTTCAAGACACTGTAGAAGCAAAAATATTGTTTTTGCCTTGCCCATGATTGGGTGTTCCTTGTAAAGTGAAATTTCACCACATCCTTTAAGCTCTCAGACAAATTCCCTTGCAAAGCAGCGTTCCTTACAAAGTGAATAGCCTATCTGTTGTGTATGATGCCAGTGATCAATTTTCTTCTGTGACCCCAAGCAAATATTTGTATTCTTGTTTCATTCCTAAACTATTTTTAATATATAATTTTTTGTTGGAGCTTACTACTGTTGTGGCAATTTGGGGGTGTGCAAAGCACACCGCCATCTTGCCATGTGCTTGAAAGCACATTTCCCATCTTAAATGAAATAACGCCATGTTTAAACTAAAATATTTACTCACCATCCATTCCATGCCCATCCATACCAATCAAGAGACATTACAACAGCTTGCTCTCATCCATCGCTCCCCAGCATCTCTGCTGCCGACGCCCTCTACAGGCAGTTTTTTTAAGACAATAGATTTCACAGACCACCTCTGATTGGACGAGATCACAGCATGTGACCACAGGAAGTCATGTCACAGCATGTGACCTCTACAGGAAGTGATGTCAGCACAGATAAACCCTTCCAACAGGGATCCATTACAGTAATAACACAATAATAACACAATAATAACACAATAACACAATATGATACAGAAATAATACAATAACTAAATGAACACAGTTCCTGATAAGGGGAGCCTCAATGCAGCTGTATGCTCATACCATCATATTTATGTTGATCAGACACAGAGATGGCAAAAGTACACATCCGCTAAACCAAGTGTGCCTGCAAAGTGACGCATCACGCAGGCGAATATCTGTGCATCACACAGGGGCCCTTGCACCGGCGACACTCACTCTTCAAACACCCGTCTTCAAGTCAGGAAGTGCATCTCAACCAGCCTCAGACTGCCCCAATCAGTTCTAATTAGAGCGGGTTGGGGAAGTGTCAAGACTGGGTGCCAATATGGCAACAATACATATTAAATACATCTTCAAATTTCCACCACAGTCCTCCCTTTTTGTCATATTGCTCCCACTTGTCCTTCAGATCTTGATAGTCTTCTTACACCTAGAAACTAATCAGTCCTTACAGTCCATAAAAAGGAAAACACGGCTTGACATGTAGACTCTGTTCTTCAGGAGACATGACATAAGGAGGACACAACTTGGTGAGCTGTAGTAATTGCAGATTGGGTAAGGATCCTCTGTGTCTTGTCCGTGGGTCCGGCTCCGGGGGCGTCTCATCTGGTACGAGGGTTGGGCTTCGGGACGTCTCATCTGGTACGTGGTCATCTGCTCCGGCTCTGGTCACGCGTCCAATCAGGCAACAGGAGTGCTCATCACGACATAGAAAGAATAGAAATAAAAACGACATGAGTACATATATTCCCATTTTAATCAACCATGATCCGCTGAAAAATAAGAATTAAATCCCCTCAGATTCCCAGACCCTTCAAAGGACTCCCAACCGTCACTCAGTTACAGCTCTGGCTTTGCCTTGTAGGGATCCAAACCTTATCCATATGGGCCTGAACTCCAATTCCCAGTATCCCCCGAACCAGATATAACAATATTTACTTGTAAATTCCCAGAAACCCCCCCTTGGACTGTCAGAACTTCCTTGTAGCTTCAACAGTTACATGAAACATTCCATCCTCAATAGGTGTGAATTGTTCAAACGTATCATAAGCTCAAGCCCCCCCCACCTTGTATATGCAGGAGACCGTGCCCAGACCTAGTCCGTTGGTGAACAATTCCCTTATAGCTGTCCCCGCCATTCCCAATTTCTCTTGCGCCATCAGATCCTCACAATCGGCCGCGACATAGGACAGGGACAGCTTCACCACCACGCATAAACGTCTTGCATTGGGGGAATTACCTTATAAGCTGTAGATTTGCATAAACACCAAAGTAAAGTTACACACTTGTGGACTACCCAGTCCTGATACCCAACCGACAAGAGGCGGAGCCATAAAAACAATAATCAATTTTACCCTCTAAAAACATAATAAATTCCATTGACAAGTGTCTGTTTGGAGTCTTCATTAGCATGTACCACTGTCATCGCTGGGGACTAAAGCTCAACAGAGACTCAGAACAGACCCAGCAATCGGTCCTGTTCGTCTTCTTAATTAGTCATAGAATACACTTTAAATAATAACTTGGGATGCTTTCCATCGTTACCCTTGCTAAAATTTACTAAACAAACAAATACAAAATAAACAAAGATACTCCTCATTTCTTTGATGTGGTTGAGCCGCTTCTTGCAGTGGCTGGCGTGGTCTCGTCTATCAAGCTTCTTTACAAACGAACCAGTCACCTGGTTGGGGAAAAATGAAAACCAATTACTGTGTCGGGGTCCAGGAGAGACTCCTGAACCCTGTGAAGTTCACATTACAGGGATCGTACCCACCCCATCACCCAAGAATGAGAGTGACAGTTGAGGGAGTACGACCCTGGTTTTGGTTGACTTCCAAACAACCCTTATGACAACAACCCAGACCTCGGGACTGTGGTCGCTGCTTAACCTGTGCGTGGCTCACCATCTCCTGTAATCGCTTACCATCTCCTGTAATCGCTTACCATCTCCTGTAATCGCTTACCGTCGCCTGGAATCGCTTACCGTCGCCTGGAATCGCTTACCAGCGCCTGTAATACCCGGGAACCATTGACAGGTTCTTAGCAACTAAAATGGGAACCTACTTCACCAGACTGCTGCTTGCCGATTCAAATTCTATCAAAGAAAGACAATCTTGGCACAAACTTGATTAAAATTAGAAAGATTAGTGTTATTAGTTCGGAGAACTGTCACATTTACATTTTATTTACCACCCCCTCCCCCCTTTTCTTCCTCATTACAGACTGGAGGAAGAAATGTGTGGTGAAGATAAAAAGAAACAATGAAATAGCCTATGATACTTTCACCTCTTTAGACCCGTAATTATCCATGTGTACAGCTGTCTACATACACCTGCTCTCTATGTACAAACACTTCCAGAAACTCTTTGGACCTGAAAAATACTTATAAGCAGAAATCATTACTCCATCCTTCATATTTATCCTGCAGAGAATGGCAAACAAAAATGACATTCCTGTACATTGTCAGTGATATTCTTCCCAAAACCGATTCAAACAAAAGCCTCTGTAACCCTTAACCCTTACTTTTCCCGTTCCTACAAAAATACAAAAGCCGCGACACATCAGAAGATCGCCGCGGTAAGTTCGAAAAAAACATTTACGTTACTACATACAAACATTCAAATACAAATGTGGGGGAGATATTCATAGCTTTCAAAAAAAAATGAAAAAAAAAAAAAACCAGCCGGAAATCTGCCTTCACTCTTTCCGCAATACAAGAAAATACAATGGAAAAATACGAGAACAGCGCGAGAAACTTGCATAGACCAGCTATACAAAGTTCTCCTGAGGCGCGTACCACACCTCCATCCACACTCATCATTACAGATTTCTGAAACCACATCCAAGGTAACTTTATTCTGAGGTCTCGTACCTCCAGTCAGAGTACCTTCCAAAGGAGTACACCTTACAGTACCCTCTGACCACCTACGACATTCTTTAAGGGGTCTCATGTCCGGAGCCCCAAACCCAGACCTCATGTGCGGTGCAGCTGTCTGACTGGTGCACTACATGGGCGGCACATCCCATGACGATTCGAATCGCTTTTTTTTAGTGAGCTCTGCGTCCAGAACACACCGCGCTTTATTTTCGGAGCGGTTATGACTTGTGCCTTTATCATCAAAACCGATGCCTGCATCCCGATTATTCTACACGGCCTTAGCAGGACAGTAGCGTACTACTCCTACACATTTATGCTAATATAATCGCTAATAAGATCTCCGAATATTATACACGGCCTGACCTGTATCACGATATAAAGCCTCCTAAAATGTGTTCGTCAGACAACCTACAAAGCACCATGAAATCCTCCACTTTTCAAAATATTATGGCTTCTTTCTACCTGCGTCTACATGATACAACAATAATGGTGACGCCCCTCTGTTTCCTCTCACATACCCAAAACTGTATTTACAGTATAAAACTTCACAAAAACAACTGAAATTAAACTTTAAAACACTCTTTCAAAATGCCAAAATATTTCTGTTGTCCCTTCAGGACACAAATCTTATTGCTCATCTTTCAGAAGACTTCAAAAACTCCTCCCACTGACTTCCTGCTTATATATAAATGCTGAAAAAGGACATCCTGTTGTATGCTCAGCTCTTAAAACCCAAATCTGATTTATTTACATAATGACAGGAAGATGGAGAGAGGGGGAAGTCTGTCTTCACTGCCTCGTCTCAGCACATCAAAAAAAAAACTCCATGGACCACATATATCCCCTGGGAGTAAAAACATAACACCTTTGGTTCAGGGAACGTAAAACCATCTCCTCCCATCTGCAGAATGGGAGTTGATCCCCCCTGACCCAACCATTATTCAAAAACAATGAAAAACTCCCAAACATTTAAACAACAACAACCGCACATTGCTGTGCCAAAAATGCAGTCAGCGCCAGTAACATATTCAAAAACGAAATGTTACACAAAAAGTCTCACTTCTACACTGCAAAGTCAGCCAACAGGTTAGTCTGATCCTGTATATATTGGCCCTAGCGTCCGCAAACGCTACTCAAAAGATAGCGCTTTACACTGAGTCACAAAATGGCCGACAACAAACCAAGCAACAATGGCGCCATTTACGCTTGTAGTAAAACAATTTAACTCCGCTTCCAAATCACCCGTTTACCACAGGACATACCATACTACACACACATAAAGGAAAACAAAAATGTTCTCCACCCGATCCTAACACAGAAAAGAGCGCGCTAATCAATTCACACTAAACATCGAAATCTGCCCCAAAGGCTGCTAAAATCCACCAGCAAAATAGCCAGAGAAATACCACGCCGAAATGGAAGGTGGCTGCACCTCCCCCCTGGGGTGACCCACAGTGCAAACAGACTACGCCCCCAAAATGGCCACTGATGACCAAAATGGCCACCATATGCAGTTTTTTTTAAACTTGCCTAGAACCATTCTCCACAAAGACAAAACATGGATCATGAAAAACAAACAATAAAAACAACCAACCAACCTAAAAGGCACACACTTTAGGTTCCTTCAAATCTGACCTTTTTCATGGTGTGAACCCCTCATAATGAGCGCAGCACAGGGATGGTGGGAACCCCTCATGAGCCGCATTTTAGGCTGCTTCAAATTGGACCTTTTGCCATTTAAAACAGCACATTCAAATAAAATGTTGGTTATATGAAAACAACATAAAACAAAAACTCTTTTATCACAATTTATCAATTTCTATTCCTCACAAAGATCATGAACATATTACACATGACTTTGCTCTAAAAATTGTACACTCGAGAAACACAGAGAGCCAACACTAGTTGCCCCTCCCCCACCAAAGCACATGTTTCATCAGCCAAACAATTCAATCAGCTCTACCACATTAATGCACAAAATTCAAAAAGACTCAGCCGCCCATATCGCAGGCTGAATAATCCCACCTATACTGGGGAAACATCTACAATATACAGGTTCCATATGCATCATAAAAATGTTATATCTAACTATGTTCTCAAAGTTGCAAAGTCAGTTGACACAGAAATCAAAACACTGTTCGCCCTTCCCCCCAAGCCGCATGGCCAGAGGAGCCATCTTACACAAACGGTAGCCTTCTCCAGCAGTTTCAATCTGGTCAAACAATCAAGTCAATCACTTACTTACAAACTGTTACAAACAAACAAATCGCCCTTCCCCCCCAAGCCACATGGCCAGAGGAGCCATCTTACACAATAGCTCTTTTAAACAGCTTCACTGTTACTCTCAAACAGCATTCAAGCATACACACGATCAAAATCCACTCGATTTCACAAACTCACGCAATCACACACATGCATCCAATCGCTTTCACAAATGCACGCAATCACACACACATGCATCCAATCGCTTTCACAAATGCACGCAATCACACACATACATCCAATCGCTTTCACAAATGCACGCAATCACACACACGGTCACACACATAAACACACAGTCATACACAACTATCATCACACACACACACACAACTCTATCACACAACAGTCATACAATCAGAATCACACACACACAATCATACATCTATCAAATTTAGACATACAATCAGCGATTTCACATGTACACACACACAATCTTACTCAATCAAACTTCAAGCATTATTTCAAAAAGATGTCAAATTTGTTCCTTTTGTAGAGCAGAGCCCCCCCACGCATCGGAACATAAGACTACTGTCCCCCATCTGTACCGATGCCCAAAGGGGCTCTGTCCACTCCTACCATTGGCCCGCCATTTCTGTTGTGGCAATTTGGGGGTGTGCAAAGCACACCGCCATCTTGCCATGTGCTTGAAAGCACATTTCCCATCTTAAATGAAATAATGCCATGTTTAAACTAAAATATTTACTCACCATCCATTCCATGCCCATCCATACCAATCAAGAGACATTACAACAGCTTGCTCTCATCCATTGCTCCCCAGCATCTCTGCTGCCGACGCCCTCTACAGGCAGTTTTATTAAGACAATAGATTTCACAGACCACCTCTGATTGGACGAGATCACAGCATGTGACCACAGGAAGTCATGTCACAGCATGTGACCTCTACAGGAAGTGATGTCAGCACAGATAAACCCTTCCAACAGGGATCCATTACAGTAATAACACAATAATAACACAATAATAGCACAATAACACAATATGATACAGAAATAATACAATAACTAAATGAACACAGTTCCTGATAAGGAGAGCCTCAATGCAGCTGTATGCTCATACCATCATATTTATGTTGATCAGACACAGAGATGGCAAAAGCACACATCCGCTAAACCAAGTGTGCCTGCAAAGTGACGCATCGCGCAGGCGAATATCTGTGCATCACACAGGGGCCCTTGCGCCGGCGACACTCACTCTTCAAACACCCGTCTTCAAGTCAGGAAGTGCATCTCAACCAGCCTCAGACTGCCCCAATCAGTTCTAATTAGAGCGGGTTGGGGAAGTGTTAAGACTGGGTGCCAATATGGCAACAATACATATTAAATACATCTTCAAATTTCCACCACACTACTGTATATCAGGCTACAGTATACGTTACAAAGTACAATTTGCTGTTTATTATGCAAAGTACATATATATTATTGTGTTATTATTCTTAGCTACTGTGGTAAAAGTATTAAACATGTGACAAGTTTGTGTAGATTTTTTTTTTTACAGCCCGCTTACAGCATATTTTAAAAGCTTAGCATTGTGATGTTTTTGATTTAGTGTGTAAAACAGGAACATCGCCATAAATAATTGGGAGATAGAAGCTTCTCATACATACATTCATATCTTGCAATGTTTTTAACTCACAAATTTAAGCATGCAGAAAGCCTGTGTTCTTTCTGAGACATAAGAGCGACAGAAGCTAAGCGAAGGAAAAATTACGCAAAACAAGTCGGTTTTTGAAAAGTGTCACACTGAACTATAAAAAAGGTAATGGTTTCTAAAGGTAATTTTTGTCAGACTAGGGAAAAGATAATGCAAAACTTTTACTTATGCAGTATCTAAAAAAAAGTTTTGGATACAGCACCATATAAGAAGACCTCATACAATTAAAAATTAAAATATTAAAATATTAAACTGGCCTTTGAAGATGAAATGAAAGAGTTCAAAAGATGTTGGGGTACCATGTAGGATGGTTTTGATTGATTGTAGAAAATAAATCAGGGACATTGGATCTTTAAAGGTCATTTTTTGTAACTCAGAATTTAGGTATCTCTGGAGAAGGGCATGCAATTTAATGTGGTTATTGATAGTAATATAATTTGCCCGGATTTACATACATCGGCGCATATATATGCCGCCGTAGCGTATCCCTTTTTACGCTACGCTGGCGCAGCGCGGCGAGGCAAGCATGGAATTCACAAAACAAATGCTCCCAACTCTGCGATGGCGTAGCGTATATTCGTAGGCGTAAGCCAGCATAAGTGGAATTAGGTGGAATTGGGCTGGAAGTGGGCGTGATCCATGCTAATGAAGCGTGACCCCATGCAAATGATGTGTTGGGCGCCAGACAAGTACTTAAAATGAACTGCGCATGCGTCGGGACATGGACGTATCCCCGTGCGCATGCGTACAACCACGTCAGAACAACTGCCTAAGATACGCCGGAAAACTGGGTACGCCGTGAACGTAACCTACGCCCAGCCAGACCCACGTCGGCCCATATTCACAGACATCCAACGTAAAATACGTAGGCTTGGTTTCCCTGGTCCATACCTTTTGCATGGGTTGCGCCTCATCTATGGGGAATAACTTTACGCTGAACGTAAAACTTATGCAAACCGCTTAAATCATGCGCCAGGCGCAAGTACGTTTGTGAATTGGCGTATCTCCCTCATTTGCATATATGAATAGAAAATCAATGGGAAAGCCACATGCGTCCAGCGTAAATATGTGCCCACTCTACGCCGGCGTAGGCAAGTTACGTCGGTGGGATGAAGTCAGTTTTTAGGCGTATCTAAGTTTGTGGGTTCGGCGTACAGATACGACGGCGCATATTTGTACTTATGCAGCGTATCTGGAGATATGTCGGCGTAAGTGCTTTGTGAATCCGGGCAATTGTGTTTTACTGAAGAAGTTGAAAATATTCAGCTATTTATCAATTTTTCTTTTTTATTTCAATTTTTTTTTTCTTGTTCCACCAGATGTGATTGCATTATACAAGTCATGCTTTTTTATTGCAACTACCATTTAATTTTTTTTTTTTTTTCCCAAAAAGTTTTTATTAAGCTTTTTTTAACAACATACATATACAGTATAAAAAAAAACATAAACACTACTACATTGATACATTAACATACATACATCTACATATACATGGTCTCCTAATATTCCCTTGATTAATTAGTCTATTATGGCAACAACTGTCTGCATAGCGTACCCCCGCATTGAGCCAATTCCCCTGATTAATTTCATTAGATCTCTGGTATAGGCTCCAGGTCCGGAGGAGTAAGAGATGGGGGAAGAGAGAAAATAAATCTAGTTGGACCAAGATCGGGACCGGGACAGAGACGGGGGGGGGGGGGCGAAGAAGGGGAGGAGGGGTAAAAAAAAAAAAAGATTGTGATCTAATCATTCAATGAATTTAAGGGGACCATACTGTCCCATACCCCGTCCTCTAAAAGAAAAAAAAAAAAGGCAAAAAAAAAGCATATTGTGATCTAACCTTCCCTCAGTGATTTTAGGGGGACCCTACTGTCCCATATCCCTCCTCTAAAATAAATAAATACAAACACGGGAAGAGGAAAAAAAAATCCCCTATTTATGTGTGATATAGTCACTCTGAGTCCCTCGTTCCTTTAAAGTGCAAACATGTATAGTATGTTTAAAATATATGTCCTTACCTACCCTATATAGTGGTAAGAATTCTAGGACAATGTGAATTTAAAGGGACTCATTTGTCCCTGTCCTCATCCTCTAAGTGAGAGGATATCAGCTACTTATGTGCGTATACCTATCTACAAACAACAAAAAAAAAAAATATGTCAATCCAGCTACTGGGAGTGCGTGTAGCTATCCAAAAATCCCCCAAGTGAAAAAATTTTTTTAAAAAAATAAATAAATAAATAAATACAAATTTAGAGGGCTAACTTAGTCCCTCTTCCATTTGATCCAGCTACTTATGTGCGTGTACCTATCTACGACCAAAAAAAAAAAGAGAAAAAAAAATTGTCAATCCAGCTACTGAAAGTGCGTGTAGTTATTCAAAAGTCTCCCGAGTGAGAGAAAAAAAATATTTTTAAATAAATATGTTCTTGAGTATTTACTTGTATCCATTTAATCCATATTTAATTTTCACAATGCTTGATAATGAATTGATAATGAAAGTTAAACCTTACAGGTTGCAAAACACATGATAACAACAGTCGTTTTAGTAAAACAATAATGGCCAATTTATTTTAATAGCACGCTTGGGGATCCCCCAAACCTGCCCTTGAAGTGGCATACCACATTGTGGGGCACCACTAAAACGGGTTCATTGTAGACTGTGGAAATGCATTGCATTAATCTTCTTGTGTGTATAGCTGTGGTCTAAAGGGTGTTGCTTAGAGCTGGCTTTTAAAAAAATATCATCCCTGCTGTACACAAACAACAGACGTGTTCTTAATTATTCAGACTTGTGGATTTTAGAGAAATGAGGATGATGCCATATGCAACCTAACTTTCCTCTTCTTGGTTTTGGGAGTTCCCAAGGGGAACCAGCAATTCCAAGCCGGTATACTTGTTTCAGGTCAGTGACTCAGTCCACCAATTTTTCTCATAGCAGGCTTATTTTAATAAACCGGTTAAAGATATTACAGATGTCAAGCATCGTTTGGTAGATTATTTCTTTTCAGTGAACCAATTTTTATAAATAACCAAACAAATATTTCATATCTCTGTGACAAGCCTGCTTTACTTCTCGCTACCAATATTTTTTACATCTGCTACTTATATTTAGAAAGCAGCAAATAGCATTGAAAGATTTCTGCATTGAAAAACAATGATTTATTTAGGCAGGGTTTATTCTAACACCTGGCTTGCCTGTTTAAACATGCATTGATAATGCCAAGAAAAGTAAATTTGGATGAAGAGATGCCATGTCATATTTCTTTGACAGTGTGTATATATTGTCTAATTTATTTTCCTCATGAGGATCCACTCAGTTTACTTTCTGATAGAGTAAGTATTTTTATTGTCCTTGTGTCAATCAAGTGTAGTACTGCTGTAGTGTTTTGCACTAAGTCAAGTGTAGTACTGCTCTAGGGCCAGATTCAGATACACTTAATATTGCGCTGCGTAATCGAAATACTCTACGCTGCTGTATTTTACCAGGCTCTACAACGAATTCTGGTAGATTTTTGCCCGTACGCTACGGCGGTGTAGTCTAATTCTCGCCGCGTAATCAAAATACGTGATTAGGGGGCGTGAAAACCGTTCAGAAATTTCCCACCGTGCATTGCGCGAAATCACGTTGTTACGTCATTCGTTGTTTGAGTAGCGTCGTTTACGAACATTCCTATTCCCGGACGACTTACGTAAAAAATAATAAAAGACGTCGGAAAACGTAGAAATTCTACGCGGGAATGACGGCCATACTTAACATGGGCTGTCTAATATTAGAGCAGCAACAAGCTGGTATAGTGTTACGCAAAAAAAAGATGACTAAAGGTGCCGTAAGAGATTGCGAATGAAGATCGTAATTTCGGGGATCGCCGGCAAAAGCTCATTTGCATACCCCGACGCGGAAAACGACGGGAAGTCCACCCAGTGGCCGCAATTTTATTGCAGCGTAGATCCGAAGGCGTACGAACACGTAATCTAGTCGAATTGAAGCCCGCAGCCGTCTATTCATGGTTTGAGGTTTTCGACTAGCTAGAAAACGCGCGTAATTTGAAATTACTCCAGTCTAACACCAGTTAGACAGGCGTAATGGCTCTGTGAATCTGGCCCCTAGTGTTTTGCACTAAGTCAAGTGTAGTACTGCTCTAGTGTTTTGCACTAAGTCAAGTGTAGTACTGCTCTAGTGTTTTGCACTATAGCAGGGATAAAACATTTTTTTTTCTTTGTATGAGCTGCTTCAATGTGCCGCATAGTATTGCAAACTGATGAGGGAAAAATCATCTCTCTTTCAAATTCTTTATCATAGACTGGTAGTTTTAAGTGTTGTATGCAGAGAATTATCTGGAGGCATTGTGAGTAATATATGTGTGCTTTGTAGAGTTTGGGTATGAAGAATTCCCCATTCCCAAGCCCAGATTTTAGATAGAAGCCAGTCCTAACTGATTGCACAGGTTCTTTTGTGTGTGAGTGAACTGAGACTCGGGGTTCTACCCTCGTTCGGAGAACAAAGAGTGTGTTCACACAGACTAAATGGGTATGTGGGTCTGTGTATTAACCAAGTTGACATATGTGACCTTAGGTTGGCATGGAAACTGACAGAAGGCTAGAACAGTCAAGAGGCTATTATTTTATTTTATTATTTTTGTGATGTTTTATGTATTATGTTTTGTGATTTTGGAGACCACTATGTGGGAAAGCCTGGTTTTCGGAACATTTTCCTTGTGAATGAACATGGACAGAAAGTCCTTAAATGAAGTCAGCAACTGGACTGGTTCATTAAAGGTCCCACACTTTGAGCTGAAACCTAAAACATTGTTTGGGGATAATTTTGGTGTTAGAATTGTTACGTATAAGCTGTAAGTATAGGTAGGTGTAAAAGATCCCCATTTCATAAAGTTATATATCCATTACAAAATAGTTAAAGCTCTATTAAACTGCATAGTCTAATAAAGCTTGGTGATTAGTGATTGGAGGAAGGAGAATAGAGATGATCCTATCGGTGACCTACTGTTTATTCACTATTTAATAATAAATATACAGATAGATCAATAGATAGACAGTTTATTTTTTCAAAGGTCTTCTGACTTGTTCAATGACATCATTGGTCCTTCTGCTTCTGGTGGTGGTTGGTGGTGATGGTGGGTGGCCATGTTACACTGAATGAGTGCTCATGTAAACATAATGAGTGCATTAGTACTGTGAGCCCTGGACAGTATAATGATGTCTCCTCCCTATGCTGGTGTGTCCATGAGGGCTATTACAGGTGGGAGAACACTTAATTATTAGGTACCAAAGTTATGGAGGCCAATTGAGAGAGGGCTTCCCTTACAGCTAAGTTCCAGACTCCCCTGAAGGCATGACAGGAGAAGTCAGGCCCAAAGTAGCATGGGTTGCCTGCAGAGTTGTTTGCAGAAAAGGCTCAGGAACACTGCTGATGTGCTGCGGGGGTGCTGCAGGCAGATGGCGCTTTTGAGATATAGCAGTTCACTAGGGTCACTGAGACAGAGGGTAGTCAGTTCAAGCCAAGGTCAGGTGGAAGCTGAGGTCAAGACAGGTAGCAGGCAGAGAAGATCAGCTAAACAAGCCAAGGTCAAAGACAGGAGGCAGGCAAGATACAGGTCTGGAACAAGCCAGGTCAGTAATCAAGAATCACAGGAAACAGTAAACACGGCAGCGTTGGTAACAGCTGAAGATCAAACAGTACTTCAGCCAAGGCCTGGCTTCCTTACAAAGATCCATGTGACATGTTGGCGAAGATGCTGGGTACTAGAGCCCTTCTCCTGCCCTGACAGATGCTGGGTCCTAGAGTCCTCCTCCTATTGGTGCCCTGACACAATTGTTACCTGTTTTGGTGTACAAACAACTGCACAGCTACCAAAAACTATCATAGTGCTCAACCTGCAATGATTTGGTTTTCTTTTCACTGGGATATTGATGAAAAACCTTTCCTTGAGACTGTGTATTTTTTTTCTATTTCATCTCATTTCACCAGGTGTTCCTCATCATTGTGTTTCATTCCTACAAAGTAAATGCAGTGAAATGAAAAGCATAAACAATGACAATCTTACTTAAAGTGGTTGAAAAGGCACAAGGTTTTTTCCCTTCATGCCCCCCCAACCCCTTCTTAATACTTATCTGGAGCCCCCTCTCAATCTAGCAATGTCCACGAGAGCCTTTCCTTTCTGGAGACTTGCACTCCTGAATGGCTTTTGGCAACAGCGGGACCCATTGGCTCTCGCTGTTGTCAATATCAGCTAGTGAACCAGGAGACGGAGTTGGGGGTCCGGAGTGCACCTGTGTGGGTGCCCCCAGAGCAAGCTGCTTGCTGTGGGGGTACCCAGCAGGAGGGAGGAGCCAGAAGCGCTAGCGGGGGACCCAACAAGAGGAGGATCTGTGCTGCTCTGTGCACAACTACTGCACAGGGCAGGTAAATATAACATGTTGTTTTTTTTTAATACTTTAATGTTGCTTTAGCAGGCATGCTGGCACTAGTTGTTGGAATATATTTATTAGATAGACTTTTAGCACATAGGTAACTATGACCTTAGACACTACCTGATTATGTCTGTAGGGTCAGTCAGTCATCAAAGTTACTGATATTTCAGTTGTAGCCTTTTTATCTGCAAGGTTCCAATCTAAAGTTGGAACTTTAATGGGTCTAAAAGTACATTTTCATGCACTATGCCAAGCACAATAAAAAAGAAAATGTGTAGTTTGGGAAAAAAATAACTTACTTGCTTACTAAGCATTAATGCCAGGTGCTATACCCCTCTAAAAGTGCTTGCTCTCAAAGCAGAACTTATTCCAAAAAAAGAAAACCATCTGCATTTGAAAATAATAGATTACATACATTAAAATTGCGTATTATACCGGTCTTTTAAATATAGTGTTTTTTAAGGTTTTTTGTTTTTAAAAGTATGGGTAGAATGTATTCTGTTCATGGTCTAAACAGTCCAATTCATTACTTGAACTTGGCAGGTGGGTTAAAATTAAATATGTATAGGAAGAAATATAATACTGTCATACAGTGACCAGAAAAATGGCACATGGCTGGTTCAGCATTACTAGTAAAATTTAACTTTTCAACACTGTATCTAGTATGCACAAGAGGGACTTTGCTTTACTCAAAAACGGAATATAGTATAAAATTATTATATTAAGAGAAAACTGTTTCAAACTATATTGCAGAAGAGGTATCTGCATTATATTTAAGGCTTTCTTCCCTTTTTCACCTGGTGATAGGGCCAGTAGTTCACTATGTGCTTACAATCTGAATAAGGGAGAAACAGAGACACCTCTGGGCAGCAGCATTGTTAATCTAGGAGGAGGGCAGTGTAAAGCCCTGTACACACGGCCGAGGTTCTCGGCAGAAACCAGTGAGAACCTCGCTGGGAGCTGCATTCTCCAGAGAACCTCGGCCGTGTGTACGCTCTCGGCGAGCCCCGCCCGTCGGGAAACCCGTCGAGCAAATCGAGAACAGGTTCTCGATTTGCTCGACGGCCCGTCGGGATGAATGGCTAGTTGCCTTTCCCGACGGGCGGGTTGCCGATTCTGATGGCCGGCAGAGAACCTCGACGGGCGGAATGATGTGTTCCACCCGTCGAGGTTCTCTGCCGTGTGTACGGGGCCTCAGATGTACTAGCAGATTTAAATACACTACAATACAAATTGATACCACACTCCAAATAACACATAAGCAGTTACAGCAACAGATTTGTTTTTCATTTGGTATAAAGGTTTTACTTAAATAAATAAAAGCTGATCATTCTAAGCACCCCTGTCAGTTTGTCTCAACATTGTAATAGTGAAAGTACTCAAGCGCTGATAAGTATATTTAAATCCGGTGATAATACAGGATAAACAAATGATTCCAGCTGCAACCATTCAAATGGTGATCTGATAACATAAAAATGTGATTAAATACATAATGGTGCGCTAAAACCAACCTTCAACTATTGCACAGTGAGATAGTGTTGCACATAAAAATAAATAATAATAATAAAAAATAAAAAAGCCTTTGTGTTGCAAATGTGGGTAATGATACCCTAGGTAGAGCAGCCAATACTGAGAGAAGTGCAATAGTGCTATAATAAAATAGATGAGACTCTGGTGCAAGCAATACTTAAAAATACCAGCTAATAGATGTGACCTAAAAAATATATTAAAAGAGTTTTGCACCTCTTATTTAGGAATCAATAGTGTTCCGGTTTATATGTGAGCCTTAGTGTTACTCACAGTCCGACAAACAATGTCCAGCTTTATCTCACTTTTCTCTGTGTTTTCAATATGAGTGGTTCTCACATGTAGCATTGCACGGTTTTCACATGTAGGGAGAGTGAACAGATCATTGCGCAGTGCTAGATAAGCATAGTAGAGCTTCTGAGGTGCAGATGGTTTCACTCACATATGACCAGAAGTCAAAAAAAGTCACGTGACATGTGGTTACTCTGTACCATCAAACACAGCCACTGTGCCCCTCCAACGCAGCCACTGTGCCCTTCAAACGCAGTCACTGTGCCCATCAAACGCAGCCACTGTGCCCATCAAACGCAGCCACTGTGCCCATCAAACGCAGCCACTGTGCCCATCAAATGCAGCCACTGTGCCCATCAAATGCAGAAACTGTGCCCATCAAATGCAGCCACTGTGCCATCAAATGCAGCCACTGTGCCTATCAAACACAGCCACTGTGCCATCAAACGCAGCCACTGTGCCCATCAAACGCAGTCACTGTGCCATCAAATGCAGCAACTGTGCCATCAAATGCAGCCACTGTGCCATCAAATGCAGCCACTGTGCCTATCAAACACAGCCACTGTGCCATCAAACGCAGCCACTGTGCCCATCAAACGCAGTCACTGTGCCATCAAACGCAGCCACTGTGCCCATCAAACAGAGCCACTGTGCCTATCAAACACAGCCACTGTGCCCATCAAAAATGGGCACAGTGAAAATGTCACTTTTTGCCTCAAGTTTTTGAAAAATGCAGGATAGGAAAGAAAAATAGATGTTTTACAAAATATGTCAATTAATAAGGTATTTATAATGCACACCATAGGCATACATATAATTACACCCAAAAACACATTCTGCTACTCCTCCCGAGCATGGAATTATCACAGGTTTGAGACTTTTAAACAGCCTAGCCATATAGAGGGGCACAACATTTTTGAAAGCATCTTCAGGTGTTCTAGGAGCATAAATTGCACATCTAATTTCCTGACTACCTATTAAAATTGTAAAGCTCCAGGGCAGTAGAAACACTCCCAAAAAGGCCACATTTTGGAAAGTAAACACCCCAAGGTATTTTTAAGAGGCAAGGTGAGTTTTTTTGAAAACTTAATTGTTTTGCTGTTTTTGGAAAATGTGTAAAGAAACTAGACTTTTACACAAAGTTGGCATATTTAATAAAATATTTCTTACATGCAGCATGTAGCAGCTGCTGGATAAAAGGTTATATACATAATGAGAAATCACAGAACAACATCCTTTTCCACTGAAGGTACCCTTGGCTATTGAAGCAGTTATTTGGACAATTAACCACTTGCCGACCAGCCGCCGCAGTTATACGGCGGCAGGTCGGCACTCCTGCGCGAGAGCCCGTAGCTCTACGTCGGGACTTTCGCGGCCACTAGGGGGCACGTGCGCGCCGCCGGCGGCCCGCGCGCGCCCCCGCTCGCCCCCGAGTCCCGTGCGCGTGCCCGGCGGGCGCGATCGCCGCCGGGCACGCGCGCTCGTTCGTTACAGAGCGGGGAACGAGAGCTGTGCGTGTAAACACACAGCTCTCGTTCCTGTCAGCGGGGGAAACGCTGATCTTCCGTTCATACAATGTATGAACGGAAGATCAATGATTCCCCCTAGTGAGTCCACCCCCCCCACACAGTAAGAACACAAATAGGAACACACTTAACCCCTTCCCCGCCCCCTAGTGTTAACCCCTTCACTGCCAATGGCATTTTTATAGCAATCCAATGCATTTTTATAGCATTGATCGCTATAAAAGTGCCAATGGTCCCAACAATGTGTCAAAAGTGACCGATGTGTCCGCCATAATATCGCAGTACCGAAAAAAACCGCTGATCGCCGCCATTACTAGTAAAAAAAAAATATTAATAAAAATGCCTTAAAACTACCCCCTTTTTTGTAAACGCTATAAATTGTGCGCAAACCATTCAATGAACGCTAATTGCGTTTTTTTTTTACGAAAAATATGTAGAAAAATACGTATCGGCCTAAACTGAGGAAAAATAATGTTTTTTTAAAACTTTTTTGGGGATATTTATTATAGCAAAATGTAAAAAATATTGCATTTTTTTCAAAATAGTCGCTCTATTTTTGTTTATAGCGCAAAAAATAAAAACCGCAAAGATGATCAAATACCACCAAAAGAAAGCTCTATTTGTGGGAAAAAAAGGACACCAATTTTGTTTGGGAGCCACGTCGCATGACCGCACTATTGTCAGTTAAAGCGACGCAGTGCCGAATCACAAAAAGTGCTCTGGTCTTTGGACAGCAATATGGTCCGGGGCTAAAGTGGTTAAATGGCGTGTCTTAGTGCTGAAGTCAAAGCAGTCAGTCCCCTTAGCACCAAGGAGAAAACAGTTTTACAAAAGAATACAGAGGAAGATTTTCTGGCTAATAAAGATAATAGCAGGGATGCTTGTGCTGTCATATCTTAGGCAGAACTTCTAAAAAAAAATTAAAGGGTTGTCAAATTCACTTTAACATCCAGAAGTTGTGATTAACTGCATTTGACTGCAATGCTGCAATATATATTCATCGATCCCTGCCGCAGATACATAACAAGCTAACACACTAATTCTAATTTTTTTAAACCCTTATATGCTCTAGATAACAATAAATTAAAATGAATAATAACAAATGATCACAAAAGGCTTTGCCATGCTGTCTATTTGTGGAATGTATTATCAGCAGAATGAAAAATAAAAGAACAGAACAAAGCCATAAGCAATTGTTAACAAAAAAAAAAAAACGTTGTCATGGCAAATATATAGCAGAATGTCCTTGAATTGTCAGGCAAACAACAGCTATTATAGCTATAGAAAAGTGCTAAAATATGTTGCTTCCTTGTTTGTGATTGTGTTCATTCCAACTATTCAGAACTATGTTTGTGGGCAAAGCATTTTTTCAGAGTCTCAGTACATCTCTTCATGCAGTATTTACAGGCATTATACATCATTATCCATTAATAGACACAGTGACATAACTATATGACTGCTATGGCTGCGTACACACGATCAGTCAAAACCGATGAAAACGGACTAAAGGTCCATTTCATCAGTCCAAACCGATCGTGTGTGGGCCCCATTGGCATGTATGGGCCCCATCGGTCAGTTATCATTTTGGCCAAAAGAGAACTTGCTTTAAAATTTAACCGATGGACGCCTAACCGAAGGGCTGAAGTCAAATTTTAGAATTTTTATTAGTCAGAGAAATACCTCTGTGTAATAAGAATCATTGGCTTATAAGTGTTAGCAATGTAGATTTATTGTACTTGAAACTTGTGTTACAGACTGAAAGAAATCCTGTGTGTCTAATAGTGATGGGCCCAAACACCCCCCAGTTTGCTTTGCGCAAGAACTCCCGAACAGGGAAAAAGTTCAAGCTGCAAACTCTATTAAAGTCTATGGGACCCGAACATGAATGCACATTATTGGTCATAAAAGGGTATGGGGGCGAGTACTGCCCTGGGGGACATGTATCAATCCAAAAAAAAACTTTAAAAAAAGATTGTTTTTAAAGGAGCAGTGATTTTAATACTGAAACGGTGAAACAATAGAAATGAAAAACTCATTTAAATATGGTGCCTGGGGAGATACCTTAGTCTGTCTGTAAAGTGGTGCATCTGTACCATGCATAGAACCTGCTACAGCAAAACTGACATTTGCAAAGAAAATAAATTACATTTAAATTGATAATCATGGCTGAAAGTTATTTCCAGCAATATAAATATAAATGAAAAAAATAAATTAAAAAAACGGTGTTGGCACCCCCCATGCATACCAGTACCTTTGCGTCTGGTATGGATTTTAACTGGAACCCTATACCAAAATGTAAAACAAAACAGCATAGGGTTCCCCCATAAACCATACCAGACCCTTATCTGAGCATGCAGCCTGGCTGACCAGGAAAGGGGGAATGAGTGAGTGTCCCCCTCCTAAACCATACCAGGCCAAATTCTCTCAACATGGGGGGGTGCTTTAGGGTAGGGGAGGCTTTTACACTCCAGATAATTTCATTTATACAGCATAGGCCCCCTGATCCCAATTGCACATTGAATAGAGGTCTTTTATGTAAACTTGAAAACAAAATACACCCCACAAAGGTGTGGGGCTTTTAAGGCAACTTGAAGAAAAGATCATAAAAGTATATAGAAAGAGTTTCATAGGTTTATTAAAATAATTGTTTAAAATCTAATAGGAACATATGTCACCATATAGGACCCATAAATAACAATAAAAACAATAACGTTGATGTAAATTCAAGATGTAGATCTCCTTATTATTTCTGCTGATGTGTTTCAGGATTTTGGTATAAATCCCTTCATCAGGGAATTTTTTTTTTAGAAGAGAGCAAAATATATAACAATCTATAAAAAAAAAAGCACAAAATATGTTGAGCACATAGAACAAAGAGCAGGGAATGAGCATCGTCTGAGGGCGAAAAAGGGAATCACTCACCAATCAGCTGTATATCATAGTCCTGTACTGCCAAGTTTTGTATATTTTGGTGATATTTGAGGAGCTAGTCTACACTGACATGAGGTAGCTCTGTATGTAAATTAGTCCCGAGTGCCTCCTAATGACCGGATTTGAGGAGTTATGTGGGTATAAAGTTAAGATATGTGGCTTATAGATCCACGATCGTCAACCATATGTTGATTCAATGTCATTTAGAGTCCAGACCCAATCGATTCCATGGATTTACCCAGAGAATTCTAGAATTTTAGAAAGGGCTAAGGAGGAATTCCAATAGAAGAAGCCGGTACTCCAAATCTTTAGTGAATGGTTTATTAGGTACACATAAAAGGGTATAAGGGGCTAACGTTTTGACATAATCGCCTTAATCACAGCTCGTGATCAAGGTGGTTGTGCCGAAATGTTAGCCACTTGTACCCTTTTATGTGTATCTAATAAACCATTCACTAAGGATTTGGAGTACCGGCTTCTTCTACTGGAATTCATCCTTAGCCCCTTTGCTGTTGAAAACACACATCTTTGCCCAGCCAGTTCAAAAACTTCTAATTTAGTAAATAAGGACCTTACTCCAGCAGCTGCCTTATGTTTAAATGTCCCTCTTTGGCACTCCTGGTCCCTCCCTCCTGCTGGGTGCCCCACAGCAAGCAGCTTGCTATGGGGGCACCCAAGCCGAGTCACAGCTCCCTGTGTCCATTCGAACATGAAGCTTGTGGACTGACTCAGCCCCCTTTTTCTTATCATTGGCTTACTGACTTTGATTGATAATGGCAGGAGCCAATGGCACTTCGCTATTGTCTCAGCCAATGAGGAGGGAGAGTCCCGAACAACCAAGTCTCTTCTGCAACATCGCTGGATCGAGATGGGGCTGAGGTAAGCATTAGGGGGGCTTCTGACATTTCAACCACTTTAATTTATCCAGCTGTTTATTTTAAGAAGTATAGTAGGTATGAGGTTTGGATGTGCTGCACGGTGGCTTGTGGCAAATTTGAGGGGTATGAGGACCTTGTTTTCTTAAAATTTGTGATAAAATTCATTGGGCTCAATGTTAAAGGACACATAACACCCTCCCTAAACTTCCAATTGCGATCAGCAGGGTTATAAAAGCCCCCAAAAAAACAAAAGGAGTTATAATAGCTGAATATGTTGAACTAATAAACATTAGTGAAGGTGACCAGAAAATATCACGTTATAGAATGATATGGTATACAAATGGTCTAAAGGAGCCTATATGTCTGTAAGAATATATATATATATATATATATATATATATATATATATATATATATATGTGCATTTGTTACAAAACAGGACTAGCCGACTGGTCAAAGGGAGCCAATAGCTGAGGTGTATACATGAGGTGTATATGTATGCTTGTGTGCAGACCTGCAAACATAGAAAACCACCAATGTCACAAGGCCCCAGAAGGACCATGCAGAATAAAATGGTAAGTGTGGGCAAGAAATTTCACAAAATTGTTTGTACATCTAGCTCTTCCTCCTTCTCTACCTGTGTGCAGTCTAGACATAGCTCCCTTCCCTGTATACTTACATAGTTAACTGGTTGTTATTTTGTTTTGAGCTACAGATCTTTTTTACATTGTGTGTTTACATTGTTGCTTTTAAATAATTGTTTTGGCCTTCTTTCCTCACCACCTACACCTGGGGGGTAGCTGAGCTTGAGTGCTGCTGATTGCCTGGATTTCCCACAAGCTCCTTTTTTTCTTGCGCATCCCCAGAGTGCCAATGTATGATCAGCTCATAGTCGAGATTCAATACCTTGCTGCCAAGAGTAAGTATAGGGTTAATGCCAGTGCTTCAATGTCACACCTAAACTTAGTGGCCCAGAAAAGGTCAGAATGCTAATTAAGAGTGACATGGATGAGTGAGTTTGGTGTGGAGGCACTTGACTGGCTTAAACCTGGCAGAAAATCTTTAGGGGGGAATTAGATCAGAGACTACGGGCCAAGCCATCTTGTTCAACATCAGTACCTAACTTCACAAATTCACTTCTGGAAGAATGGTCAAACATTCCCATATAAACACTCCTAAACCTTGTGGACAGCCTTCCCAGAAGAGTGGAAGCTGTTAGAGCTGCAAAGGGTGGGCCAACTCAATATTAAACCCTACGGACCAGTGGCGGCTGGTGGTATATTTTTTTTGAGGGGGCGGCAAACAATGTAGATTAGGGGGGCAGACACATGTATTAGAGGGCCAGCGCCCGTATTGATGAGGCGCCACTGCTACGGACTAAGACTGGGATGCCATTAAAGTTCATATGGATATAAGGGGAGGTGTCCTAATACTTTTGACAATATAGTGTATTTTGACTGCCAGACCCACTGGAAAGTTTGGGTTGGTTGAATAAAGTTCAACCATCGGTGAATCAAACCCAGGCATAATGTAGAATGACAAACAAGTATACAGTAGTTTACAACTCAACTGGCAAGGCTCTGAAGAGAAATGTAATGCTGTAAGACAGAATGGCAAACTTAATTAAAAGTTAGGACTTAAAAGTGTTGCCAGAAAAATCACTTTAAGATTGTTCCATGCAAGAAATTGAATTGATTTTGACAGTGTCACTACAAGAATGTGATTTCTGCTGCTATTTTTCCATTTTATTATGGAGCAGTCTGCTAAAAGAAATTGACTTATTTGGGCTGGCAGACTTAGCATTTGAATCTTTGTTTCTTCAGATGCTGCAATATCTCACATAGATTTTCTGCATGAATTGATAGTTGCCTTTTCTTTTCTATGTCAATGTTTTTTTTTTTTCATCTGCTTCCAAATTTGTTGCATTATAAATATTGTTAAATTCTGTTATGTGACAGCTTTGGTTTTTAACAGATGGGAATTTACACAGTTATAAAAGTTGGCACACAATTATATCTGTTGTTTCTCAAATTTCAGACACAAGTGAGGTTGTCAGTTTGACAGTCTGTCAGGGGTGTGAGTGCCATGTCAACCGGTTTTATAATTCTAGTACATTGTTAACTGCAGTGTTTATTAAAATATGCACACATTCAATTTCTAAAGGTTTAGAGCTGGTATTAAATCTGTGAAGCAAAACATTGCTTGTTAACACTCAGAAATAATTTTCTTAAAAAAATAAATAATGATCATCATATGATTTTCTACTCATCGCATGGCAAAACGTATACAACTATACATGAAATTGTGCTTTAGATAATTCATTTTTGAAATGATTTCTAGAGACATTCTTTTACTGATTTGGAATAATCCACTAACCTCTAATGCAAAGGTTTGTTGAAATGCATGTGTAGCAGGAATCGACCCCTGCTTAGTGAACTCTCCACCACTGTTTCTCCACCCCCTGACTCTACCTCCCAGCTCCTGTGTCCCCTTACTCTTGGCTCACAAGGTAAGAAGGACTCTGGTCTAAGGGGGGGCTGTGATCTAAAGGAGGACTCTGCTCTAAGAGAGACTTTCATTTAAGCGTAAACTCAAGTCTAAGGGGATGCAATGATCTAATACGGAGCTCCTGATCTAGGAGGGGACTCCTTTTCTAAGGGAGGAATCTGCTCTAAAAGTTGACTTGTGATCTAAGAGAGACTCTGATTGAAGTGGAGACTTGTACGTTAGCGGGGGGGATCTTATGTAAGAGAACACTCTGATGTAAGATGAGACTCCTATTTAAGGAGTGTTTCTGATGTAGGAGGGGACTCTGATGTAATGGGAATTTAAAGAGATACTCTGATGAAAGAGGAGACTTCTGATTTGAATAGGGATGTAAAAGTTGCTAAATTAACATTGCTGGCCTGTTTGGTTGGTAGGCAGTCACTACCTACCACTTGTAAATGTTTCTTTAAAAAAAAGAAAATAACAAACATGCCTATACTTACATGCAGTCCCAATCCTCTTCTTCTTGGGTGCCCGACCGGTGCTCCATGTGCCTCCTCTTCATTGGGTGCCCCCACAGAGAGTTGCTTTCAATGGGGACACTCATGCAGGCTTGCCCCTGAGTCCCGCTGCTGCATCCATTGACACAGACAGTGGGACTCGGCCCCACCACCCACTCCCATGTTATTGGATTTAATTGATAGCAGCAGGAGTCAATAGCTTTTTCAAATGAGGAGAGCAACAGTGGCTGGAGCCGCTGAGCTTGTGGACATCGCTGGATCGGTACCCACTCATGTAAGAAAAAAGGGGGGCTAGGGGGGAGATGCAGCATAGAAGGTTTTTCACCCTAATGCATCGAATGCATTAAGGCGAAAAACCTTGAGGCTTTACAACTACTTTAAGGTAGGCTGAAACGCATATGTAATAGAAAAGTTTAATTTACATTGAATGATTGTACTGAGTATTGTGAGCGACTGAGGATGTATGCAACTACGTCCCTTTAAGACTAGTGATGAGCGGAATACGCCATATTCGATTTCGCGATATTTCGCAAATATTTCGAAGAATATTCGCGAATATTCGTTAATATCGAATATTCGTGATATTTTATAAAAAAAAAAAAAAAAAAAAAATTGCGAAATTTCGCTAATGCAAAATTTCGCTATTTTTTTTTTTATATATATATATTTTTTATATATATATTTTTTTTATATATATATAAAAAAAAATTGCGAAATTTCGCTTTTTTTTTATATATATATTTATATATATATATATATATATATATATATAAAAATTGCGAAATTTCGCTAATGCGAAATTTCGCTAGTGCGAATGCGAAATTGATTGCGAAATTGATTGCGAAATTTGAAAAAATACGAATATTCGAAATAGCGAATATTCGCCGCGATATTCGAGTTATTCGCGAATACTCGAATATGCAATATTCGTAGCGAATATTCGCAATGCGAATATTCATGAGCAACACTATTTAAGACCCTCCCACTGTTGGCACAACCTAACCACACCCAGCACTCAGCACTGTACACACCAGTTTATTACTGAGGATTGTTTGTTGGTATGGGGAGGTGTGAACAAGGTAGGTAGCTTCAGTGTGGCATAGCTGTCCTTTGCTGCAGTAAGGCCCAACTTATTCCTTGCACTGCATTCAGAATATGCCCCAACTCACATAAAGTAGTGCAATGGCTTTACTTGTTGTTGTTTTTTTTTTACGTTTTAGTTACTACGATCATTTAGACATAATGATTTACACCGTATTTGTGCAAAATAAAAAGGGTGAAGAGTCAGGAAATTTATACAGACAGGGAAACAGTAACTTTGAAGTTATGGGAGCATAAAAAGCAAAGAAGTGTGACAAATGCAAAGTCATGTAAAACATTATGTTTTACTTTACAATGTAACTGGCAAAGATACACGTCTTCAATGTTTATTGCTTTGATGCATCACACTGTGTTTCTGTTTAGTTTTACCTACTCTATGTAAATTTCCTTAATAATAGAGGTTGAAGCATTTACTCTAAAATTGATTATGCCGATTTATGGCATTATGTGTTCCAGGATAATGCACTTGAAGTGACAAGTAAAGGTCTGACCTTTTCACAAAATTAGACTGTACTTTTTATAGTTAGGTGTAAATGAGGTGTTTTGTTTGTTGTTTTTTGAGATTATTTTACTTATTTAAACCTGCAAAATACAAAAGAAGGTAAGGTAAGATTACACTTATAAAAAAAAAAAAAATAGAGAATTTGTGTTGTTTTTACAAAGCAATTCCAGACAAATATAGAACATTACATGTTAGCATATCATTTAATATATTGTGCTCTTGTATACATTTTCTGAAAGCGGAACCTAACTGTATGTGATTTTCACAAAATTAAAATGGTATTTAATTCCTTTTTTAATATTCAAAGCAAAGTCAATCATCTATCCATGTCACCATGCTTTATTTTGTTGAGAAATCACTTTGAAAAACACCCCTTTAGTATTTCATGTCATGGCCAATTTGAGTATATTTTGCGCTATAAACAAAAAAAAAGCGTACATTTTGAAAAAAAATATATATATTTTTGACTTTTTGCTATAATAAATATCCCCAAAAATGATATATATATAAAAACTGCTCAGTTTAGGCCAATATGTATTCTTCTACATATTATTGGCAACAAAAAAATGCAATAAGCGTATATTGATTGGTTTGTGCAAAAGTTATAGAGTCTCCAAAATAGGGGATAGATTTATGGAGTTTGTATTAGTATTTTTTTTTTACTAGTAATGGCGGAGATCTGCGATTTTTATCGTGACTGCGATATTGCGGCGGACACATCGGACACTTTTGCCACTATTTTGCGACCATTGTCATTTATACAGCGATCGGTGCTATAAAAGTTCACTGATTATTGTGTAAGTGACACTGGCAAGGAAGGGGTTAAACAGTAGGGAGCAATCAAGGGGTTAAAGGAGTTGTAAAGGGAAAAAAATGTGCCTAAAATTAATGTCTGCAAGGTAGACTTCCTTCATCTATATCACCTCCGGCGTTCTAGTTTCTGTTCTCTCATTCACTTCCTGGTTTGCAGCGCTTGTTCATGTAAGAACTACATTTCCCAGTATGAATTGCGGCACGCCCAGTAATTCACACCTCCTTGAAGTCTCTAACACATAGAGAGCGTCCTGCCGCACAGATGTAGTTCCCAGAAGGGGGTGAGCACATCACTGACCACCGTAGTAAAGCCTCCCTTCACGGTGGTGAGTACAAATCAGACAAGCAGAAAGTAAACAGAACAGAGAAGAAATAGAGCAACTTCTGAGCAAAAATGAACAATGAGGTAGTGAAAAGAGGAATGTCTGCAGGTAAAGGATGCTTATTATGAAAAAATAATGTTTTCCTTTACAACCCCTTTAAGTGTGTCCTAGGGAGTGATTCTAACTGTAGGGGGGATGGTCTGCCACTGACATGAAAGAGATCACCATTCCCGATGACAGGGAGCAGTAGATCCCTGCCATGTCACTAGACAGAACAGGAAAATGCCTTGTTTACATAGGCATTTCCCCGTTCTGCCTCTCCGTGTCATGATCGTGGGCCGCCGGCGAACATCAAGTTTAAACAAATTATAGGGATGTACCTGTATGCCCATTTTCCCACCACTGCCATTGTGCCGACGTATATTGTATATCGGCATGCAGCGGTCAGCAAGTGGTTAACATATGTAGTCAAGGTCCTCTACTGCAGGATGCAGTGGCGGAACTGCTAGGTTCACAGAGGCTGCACTTGTGCCTGGACCCTGGCATTCCACCATTGTAAGGGGAAAGCAGGAAAGACTTCTGGTCCAGTGCCTGATGTAGCAGCCACAAGAGGGGGAGAGCTCTAGCACAGCTTGTACTGATAACCGCGCCCTGACTTGCCCCCCGCAGCTCCCCACTGATGCTAGACTAATGCCGCCAGTCTGAATCCTGCTTAGAAGCCTGTCAGAAGCCAGGAGTGCACGCCTTGCATGCCTGTAAAATATATAACATGTATGGTAGTAGCACTGTCTGCTAAACTCAAGCTATTATCTGCTATTTAATAACTTTTGTCTTCAAAGTAAGAACGTATATCTGCGTCCAGCGGTCCGGAAGTGGTTAATTTATAAAATGTAAAAAAAGAATGGACTAAGAATGCTTAAGGGTTTAAGCCTGACATCATAAGAATTCGGTCGTCTCCTCCTGCTTGTAAAATTGTTTTTTTTTAAATGATGACTTAGCAATTTCCCAGAATGTCATGTGACCCATTGGAATGTTCTGGAAAAGGGGCTTATTATATAAGAACCTTTCACAGGAATATTCCCACCAGTGTCAGTTAGTCAGCGTCGGTGCAACAAGCTCCCCACCCTCCCTCTCTAGTCACTAAGCAAATTATGTGGTCTGTCACTTTTCATATATTTAGGGGGGACTTTGGTTTTAAATATTCTGTATGCTTGAGTCCTTTAAGACTGAGCTGTTTTAAGTTTATTATTTGAAAGGTATGAATTTTATGAATTAATAACTTCAAAGTGTTGTTATTATTTTTTTATTGTTTTCAATACGCAATAAACATGCCGTGACCAATTTTTGGGCATGAAGTTGTTATGTGTCATTATTTAAATAGGTATTTGACTTTATGGTATTTGGGGAGGTTTAGGTGTGGCCTGAATTCCCATGTTATACTATATATGTAAAAAAATTAAAGTGTAAATGTGTATAAAATTTGTTTTTGTGTTGAGCTGAATGGTTACTATATATTGGCGGATATTTAGTAAGTCTGTTCCACAGCAAGGGAGGACTAAACAGAATAACTGAGATGCATAATGTACAAGGGTTCCTCCTTTGGCCGCTCTAAAGTCACACTGCGTATCAACAGAACCTGACCTTGAATATTAACTAATAATGCATCTGTTTATAGTAAAAATGTGTCCCATCATCAGTAATAAATCTTTACAAACGATGCCCCACTGTATTGCACCCTATATGAATGTGTTCTCAATAAATGTCTCCCTCCTGAAAACTTGAGTGAAATCTTGCAAGTTGTTTCCGAAGTTTCTAAAAGGTACAAGCATTGGAGAATTCCTACAAAATACTTTCTAGCAATCATCTTACTCCAGCAAAAAATGTATTCCAAATTGTTAAGCCTCTTGCTTTAAGGGATGCAGAGATAAAAGTGATATGCTACATGGTGGATTTGCTCTAAAGTATACCATTCATGGATAAGAGTACACCCAATGATAAACTTGGTACTCCATAATTAATTTCCGCAAGGACCCATGAGATGTCCTTCTTTACAGACCAATAAATTACATCCCTTGGTGAATCTGCATTCTCATTACTCGTATTTTTATAGTTACAAAGCATACCATTGTTCACACGTGGAAGTCTCCATCTCTTAGGCCCCATACACACGAGCAGACAGATTTGTTCAAATCTGTCCGTCCGACAGATTTGAACAAATCTGTCTGCTGGGATTTTGGTTTGCTCGCGTGTACACACGAGCAAACCAAAATCCCCGTCAGCAGAGAGCGTGCTGACGTGTCGGTGACGTGGCGGTGACGTTGACGCCGCCACGTCACCGCACCAGGAAGTAAAACACTTCCGCGCATGCGCCAAATCCATTCGGCGGCGGTGCGGCGGCGGTGCGGGACGACATGTCTGCTGGTAAGTGTACTAACCAGCAGTCATGTCGGGCGGACTGATTCCCACCCGATAGATTTCAAAGCATGCTTTGAAATCTGTCGGGTGGCCAAATCCGTCGGCTCGGCCGTACACACGATCGAATCTGTCTGCTGAAACGGTCCAGCGGACCGTTTCCAGCGGACAGATTTGATCGTGTGTATGAGGCCTTAGTGTTGAGGAGGTCAGATCTAGAATCCCAGGCACATTTGTTAAAGAAAAGTTAACTGTTATCCTAGATGACAAGCATAACAAATTTCTATGAGGCAACCTTGGCTGGATTACTTTTCTCCCTCACAACTAATCTTGCACTCATTGAGCTTTAATGGTCTGGGAAAACGCTTATCTTCATATTCTTTTTTCAACATTAAATCAGTGGCGTCTGTGCCCCCCCCCCATTTCTTCTACCTTTATCTCTCTCTACGTAATCTCTTTTAAACTTCTTTAAAAAAAAATGAAAATCAAGCTTTTTGTTTACTTTTTTTAATTTCATCTCACACAAATTAGAGGTACACCTTGTAGGCAGACGTATTTCGATTAAAAATCATACAATAAACTGGCTTATACTCAAGTCACCTTTTTGCGCCTGACTTTGGGGACCTGGTACCGGCTGGCACCCATATAGCTCCACTCTTCCTCCACAAGTGTGCAAAGTTTGTTGTCCGGAGGACCTACGGCCGGGGAGCACCGATTTTTCAAATTAGGGCACCCCTTCCAAAGAATCACATGTTAAACGGTTATTTCTCTTGTAAATTTGGGGACCCGGTACTGGCCGGCCGTGGGTCCCCTGGACCCAAAACTTGGCACACATGTAGCCCCAGTTCTTACCTACAAGTGTGCTGTCTGGGGGACCTACGGCCAGGGAGCACCGATTTTTCAAAGCCGGGCACCCCTTCTATATACTCCCATGTTTAACGTAAGTCTAGTCATGGACACAGTGAGGCATGGGCACAGTAAGGCATGGACATAGTGGGGCATGGGCACAGTGTGGCATAAGCACAGTGAGGCATGGACATAGTGAGGCATGCACATGGACACAGTGAGGCAAAGTGAGGCACAGTGAGGCATGCAGATGGACACCCTAGGCTTATACTTGAGTCAATACGTTTTCTCATTTATTGGTGGTAAAATTAGGTGCCTCAGCTTATATTCGGGTCGGCTTATACTCGATTATATACAGTATACAGTATAACATTTTAGTTCTCCAGTTGAATTTTACAGTATTTCTAAAACTAGTTTTTGATAAAGAAGAGAATGATTAAGACCTCTGTCTTTTATGTTTGTGTCCATATTGAGGAGACAATGAGTGGTAAAAGGAAATCTGTCCAAAGCTGGCTACACATTATACAATTTTCCTTTGGAATTAGCAAAACCATACGTGAGGTCAAACTTAAACACTTTCAATTTGTATGCAATCAGACAGGCCCTTGCACTACATTGTTGAATATAAATCTAAAGGAAGTTGAATAAGAAAAGTGTCTAATGTATGGGCTGTCTAAAATGAGGTGCCATTTTTTAGACAATGGTCACTAGCATGAGAGAGAAAATTACCGCTCCAGGTGGGTTATGTTAGGATGATCAGTGTCCTCTCAGGAAATCAAGGGTGCTGGCAATGCACAAGGCAACAAGTAGAAAAAGGAAATATGGACAGCCACACTATAAAAACCTTGATGGTTGTCTCTTACTTAAAAAGGAAAAATGCACTACAAAACACAGCACAAAATACAGGGATTTACAGCTGATGCGTTTCGCACCAATAACTAGTTCTTAGTCATAGTTCAGCATGGTTTTCCTTTGTTGCCATGTTTTCCCTTTTTTTCTTGTTCATGTAAAAACTGTAGCATTCTGGACTTCCATCTTATGCCTGTGGCAATGGTCAACAGGATAAATGAGCAGGAAAGGGTTAGACCCCTCAGCGGCAACAAAAACAGCAATGAAAACCTGACCGGGGTTGGCTATGTTTTCTGTACACAAAGAAAATCTTGATAGCTTTGGTATTTCCTCCTGCCCTCTTCAGAAAACTCAAATTGGCATGGTGGTCATAATCAAAAATGAGGTCCTACTAGAATAAATTGCCAAATGCTTATTAACATTTTATTGGACAAGTAATGTAGGTTTATTGATTGTGTAGAATTCTCTAACCTCTTCTGTAATCTTTTTACAGGTAAAACATGGAAATTATGCGTTTGTTTGGGATGCTGCAGTGCTGGAGCATGTGGCAATAAATGACCAGGACTGTTCCTTCTACACAGTAGGAAATACAATTGCAGACAGGGGCTACGGCATAGCATTGCAACATGGCAGCCCTTACAGAGACATTTTTTCACAAAGGTATGTTTTATATGAAATATGCTAACACTCATTCTACAAATGGGAAGTTGTGATTTTATTTTTACTTATTGTAGAAAGAAATCTACTAATGACATGTTTTCTTACTTCCCAGTTCATGCTTCCTATGTTACTTTTTCAGTAATATAACATTTATTGTAATGACATACTGGTAAGTTTTAATACTGTGCATTGTCAATCTCCAATCCAATTAAAAGTTTTGCATTGCTCTCTGGTAACGTGTGAAAAATTTCTGACATTTTATTCATTGCAGAGTGGTGCCTTTGCTTATGTAAGTTTGTTCTTTACTGAAATGCTTGTGAGATGGGCTTGGAGCTACCTTCCGTAACCTAGATTGCAAACTGAAACACCTACATGCGGTTATAACACATTTGTAATTTCTAGTTAACCATGATAAAAGTAGCTTTTGTCAATGTCAAATCCTACTACTGTGCTGCCTTCAACAGCATAGTACTATTTTTTGTCACAGTTCACCTGAAGAGAAAATTGTTGTTATACTGGTTAAAGTGATGGACCTTAAGAGTCTTGACACTGCTGTCAACCTTATTAGTACAAAAATAAATTAAACACCTACATGTGATTATAATACGTTTGCAATTTTAGTTAACCAATATAAAATAGGCTTGTCCATTTCAATTCCTATTACTGTGCTGTCTTTAATAGCATAGTACAATTTTTTGTTACTATTTACCTAAAGAGAAAGTTGTTGCTGTACTGGTTGAAGTAATAATCCTCAAGAGTCTTGACACTGCTCTCAGCCTTATTAGTACCAAAATAAATGTCCACCAAGCCAGCAATGATTTGGCATATTTTTCTATTAACTAAAATAGGGGACATGTTGTGGGCAGGGCTTAACATGCCTGATTTTTGACACTAGAAACAGTGCTCGCTAATGCCTGGATGAGCACTGTGGTCATGAAAAGTCTGCATTAAGGCGGTGCTCCAAACTTAGAAGCTAGCATAACTCTTGGTACTATTAATTCTTTGTGCCCAACTCACTTCACAACAACTTCACACTTGCTTAAAGCGCAGGTCCACCCTAAAAAAAAATTACACTAATGCCCTGTACACATGATCGGTTCATCCGATAAAAACAGTCTGATGGATTTTTTCATCAGATATCCGATGAAGCTGACTTTCATCAGTAGTGCCTACACACCATTGGTTAAAAAAACAATTGTTTCAGAACGAGGTGACCTAAAACACAACGACGTGCTGAGAAAAATTAAGTTCAATGCTTCCAAGCATGCGTGGACTTAATTCCGAGCACTGAGCATGCATGGATTTTTAACCGATGGACGTACCCACAGACGATTGTTTTTTTCTATCGGTTAGTTAACCATCAGATAATTTTAAAACAAGTTCCTAGTTATTTAACCGATGGATAAATAACTGATGGGGCCCACACACGATCGGTTCGTCTGATAAAAACGGTCCATTAGACCGGTTTCATCAGACACACCGATCGTGTGTACGCGGCATTACAGTCTCTATAAAATCTGTTCGAAAACATTTAAAAGATTTTTTATTTTTTTTTACTTACCAGAAACGCCTGTTGCTAGGCAATCATCCTAATCTGCCACTTCCTATTCTGCGGAGCTCCTCGTTCTCTTCCTCCCTCAACTGTGCTCCTGGGAAATGGGGTCCGCTGTCTTCTGGGACCTGTGTGTGTCTGAGCTTCTGTACTTATGAGCTACCTAACTCTTTCTCTTCTTTGTGACATACAGTCTAGATCCATAGGGGCTCAGTGCCACAATATCGCACCCAACGTTCCTCTGGTTACTCATGGCAATGGCAGCATAGCTTTGCAGCTTCACCACTTGTTAACCTTTGGTAGCATACATTTCTTAACTTCTTTTCATCCCCTCTTTCAAGCCCTGTTTTTTTATACCTTGCATCGACTTCTTTTCTAAAATAATTTCAGACCAGACACTTTGAAACTTTAAGAACGTTTACTTGAAACTTCTTGCAGATACAGAATTAGTGTAATACAATCTCTCACAGATTCCTTCATACAGAGTACTAGTTCACCCTAGCTCAGGCTGCCCAGTTCAGGCCGCATACACACGACCGAGAAACTCGACGGGCGAAACACATAGTTTACTCGTTGAGTTCCTTGTTCGGCTGTCAAAAAACTAGTCGAGCCAAATTTTCCCATTGCCCGTCGAGGAAATAGCGAACATGCTCTCTTTTTGGCTCGACGAGTTCTCAGCGAAAAGTTTACACACAACCGGTTTTCTCGGCAGAATACGTCTCCCATCGAGTTTCTTGCTGAATTTTGCAGAGTAAACCGGTCGTGTGTACGCGGCCTCATGCTTTACTCTAGATAAAGTAGTCCTTTCAGCAAAGTCTAAAACCCACTTCCAGCATCCCAAGTTGGTGCCCCAAAAGAGAGACCATGTGCTCAGCCCAGCCTTACATATTGCAGCAATCCTTCCTATCTATTCCCATGTAGAAGGCTCAAAGACCCAGCTAGGTTGCCTCCCCTTGTATTTAAAGCCCTCCACAATGGGTGCAGAGCCATGAACACCCAGGTGTTGGCAGCCCTAACCCCTTCCAAACTTTTGGGCATCCTGTTACACCAGAACTTACTAATAGTGTTGCTCACGAATATTCGCATTGCAAATATTCGTTACGAAGATTGCATATTCGAGTATTCTCGAATAACTCGAATATCGCGGTGAATATTCGCTATTGCGAATATTCGTATTTTTTCAAATTTATTTTTAAAACAGATCACATCCTAGTGATCTCCATCGACGTCTAAAAGCATTGCTGGTATGATTAGAGACCCTGGGCCGAGTAGCTGAGGCGATCCTTTTATGTTGCCGAATATTCGCAATGCGAATATTCGTATTACAAATATTCGCGAATACTTTCTCTGCCCTTCTTTTGCATCAGACCTGTGTATTGCGATCTTAGAGCTTAGCATTGTGCTTCCTATAGGAAATGATCTCCGTTTCCGCGTGTTGTTCGCGCGCATGCGCATGCGCAGACGAGAATTTCGCAATCAATTTCGCATTCGCATTAGCGAAATTTTGCAATTTTTTTTTTTTTATAAAATATCACGAATATTCGATATTAACGAATATTTCGCGAATATTCTTCTATATATTCGTGTAATATCGCGAAATCGAATATGGCGTATTCCGCTCAACACTGCTTACTAACACATATGTTAATAGAAAAACAGTGCAAGTTAGCAAAGTAGTGTGCACCCCAAAAGCAGGCGCTTGTCTACATGCAGATTATATATTCCACATTGCATCCAAGGAATTCAGCATTACATGTTCAATAGTGGACCTCTAGGAATAGAGACTATAATTAGAAGACACTGACTGGCACTGACTGGCATTTTATTTTTTACAGTGTCAACCAGATCCAGACAATAAAGGTTACATTTATGTGTTTTTATATTTCATTTGCTTGCATATGTGCAAATATTGTATCTGTGTATTTTATGTATTATTTATATATTTATATATTTATATCAGCTGGCATCGAGAAAGGTTAGCACAATTTATTGTGCATTTATGCAGTCCCCTTTATAGTAATTGTTTGTAAATACAGAGAGAATATTAGCACAAGCTAGACAAACCTTATCTTTATACCTCTAATATGGGAGGATATGAAAAATTAGTGTTTTCTTTGTAAACAGGTAATATTATGTTTGTGCTTACAACCAATATATTCATTATAACAAGACATACTGTAGGACAAAGTGCAAAGAGTATTGCCAAAAGCAAGCATTCAAAATAGTTTCTGTATTATTCTGGCTTAGTTCTGGCTTAGTTCATTGCACGTCACATTGAGTAAGCCTTTGTGCAAGCCTTATGATAATATTTTCTATAGTGTTCTGAAATAAATATAGACATTTTTTTTTTCGTGGAATCCAAATGACAAAAGGTTAATTCTATAAAAAAAAATGCATGACTAATAGAATTAGGCACATTGGGCCAGATCCACAGAGAGAGTACGCCGGCGTATCTACTGATACGCCGGTGTACTTTCAAAGTTCCCACGTCGTATCTTTAGTTTGAATCCTCAAACCAAGATACGACGGCTTCTGGGTTAGATCCGACAGGTATACGTCCTCGTACGCCTTTCGGATCTAATATGCAATACTTCGGCGTCCGCTGGGTGGCGTTCACGTCGTTTTCCGTGTTGGGTATGCAAATGACGATCCACGAACATACGCACAGCCGTCACATTCTCTTTCGTCGTCTCTAGTCGGCTTTTTCCGGCGTATAGTTAAAGCTGGTATTTTGCAGTGTATAGATAGACTTGCCATGTTAAGTATGGCCGTCGTTCCCGCGTCGAAATTTGAATTTTTATTTTTGTTTGCGTAAGTCGTCCGTGGATAGGGATGTATGTAACTCACGTCTATGTAAAAAAAATGACATTGTTGCGATGTCATTTAGCGCAATGCACTGCGGGAAATTTAGAAACGGAGCATGTACAGTTCATTCAGCGCGATTTGAATTCCGCCACCAGAGATAGACTACGCCACCTTAACTTTCGGCGCACAATCTTTCAGGATTCGAAATTATGCCAGGTAATTATTGCCGATGCAACTGTATGTGAATCTGGCCCACTATGTTTAATAGTTTTAATATATTTAAACTCTGCTGAAGTTAGGCCATTACAAGATTCATCATGACTGGTAAATATGAGTCCTCGCACCTTTAGGCCCCTTTCACATGAGCGGACAAACGGTCCGCTAATTACAAGTCCGTTTACGGACTTGTAATGTCTCCCTATGGGAGCGGATCCGTTAGCGGATGATGCATCCGCTAACGTCCGCCTACGATCCGCGTCCGTCTGGATCCGTTTTGCGGACGGAAGAAAACCCTATTTTTCTTCCGTCCGGTGAATCGGATCGGATGCAAACAGACAGACGGTCCGTTTCCATCCGATTCCCCATAGGGTATAGCGGAGGAGAGACAGGGCGGTCCCTGCACAGTGTGCGGGGTCCGCCCTGTCCGCCGACAGCTGAGCGGGACCCCCCGCTGAGCCGACGGACACACACGGAGCGGACCGAAAAACGGACCGCTCCGTGTGTAAGGAGCCTTAGGACTTAAAGGAGTCTATTTAATGAAAAAATTGTTTTGTAGATGTTTCAACATTAATGCAATTGTAATGAATAATAACCACAATGTTTGTCATATGTGAATGTTTGGGGAAGAGATGCTTGTCCTTATCAACCTGGGGACAAGGTGCTTTACCAGGAAATCCACCATGGCAACGTACCCCCCATCCCATGAATGCACGTGGTCTAGTATGGTTCTTTAAGGTATGGGCTTTAAAATCTAATGGAGACTCAAAGGGTATAGTAAAGAATTTGGGGGGGACCCCATTTCATTTTTTTTCTTGGGATTCCTATAAAATCCATACCAGACCCAAAGGGCTTGGTATGAAATTTTGGAGGTGGGTAACTATGCCCTTTTTTTGTAATATATAGTATCTGCTGTGGGCCAGATTCTCAGAGGCGTTACGACGGAGTATCTCAGATACCCCGTCGTATCGCCTTTTTTTTTGGCTCGTATCTATGCGTGTGATGCTGAGCATCACTTTTGCATAGATACGCTTCTACATCCGACAAGCGTAATACAATTACACTTTCGGATCGTAGATGTAATGACAACTCCGGCCACTAGGTGGCCTTTACGTTGTTTTTTCATTTGCATATGCAAATGAAGTAGTACGCCGATTCTCGATCGCTTTTACGCCGCCCCGTCGTCGCCTACGTCGTTTTCGTCCGCGTAAGGTTACCCCAGCTTCTATGTGGAGTAACCTTACGAGGTCCCGTCGGATGCCGTCGTGTCCCGTCGGATGCCATGTTAAGTATGGCCTCGGGACCGCGTCGTGTTGTGCGTCGTTTACGTCGTTTGCGTACGTCGATTCTCAATGGGGCTGGCGTACGCTGCGATTACGTCGTTTACATTGAGAAAATGTGACGTCCTTTGGAGCATGCGCACTGGGCTTTTCCCCCGGCCGGCGCATGCGCAGTTCGTTCGACGCGGGGGCGCGCTTAATTTAAATACAAGCCGCCCCATTTGAATTGCGCGGGTTTACGCTGCGCGATTTACGCGACGTAAGCGAAACCTCGGGAGCAAGTGCATAGAGAATCAAGCACTTGCTCCAGCAAGCAGCGGCGGCGTAGTGTAACTGGCTTACGCTACGCCGCCGGAATTCTATGAGAATCTGGCCCTGTATGTTTACATTCATCTGCCAGTCAAGACAGCTGAATGTGCTGGGTGGGGATGAGTCCCTGGTTAGGACACCAGTCAGTGCCAACTCCCTAACAGATAGGAGGAGGTTGTCACATTTAGCAGTGTTAATAATAACCACTGCTAAATGTTTCACTTTACATTGCAGGTGAAGGTTAACTCAACACCCATTCATCCAGCTGTTCACACAGGAATCTCTACAGACTGTACAATTACCTCATATTATTTCTCCTGCTGGTTGAATGTTCTTAGTCAATAACGTTAGGCTATTTTCTCTATTGGTAAATCTTAACTCTCATGGTCAAATGTTCTTAAGATTATTTTTCTCTTAGGATCAGATGTTAGGGAGCGTTATATTCACCCAGTAAAAGGCAACAAAGAAACTATTGCACACACAGTATATTACAAACATTACAGGTACTATTTTATACCCTTGTAAGAATGTTTAGACATTTGCAAAGTACATTTTTATAACTAGGCCCTATGTGTATATCAGGGAAAAGACATATGACGTACATCTGCAATACATGCACATTTTACTATGTTTTATCTATTTAAAGATCCTGCAAGTACACTAAATACATGTTTATATGCCAGAAATTCTCTCAGCTCCTAAGTCCTGTTGTGGGCCAAAACAACACAGCATTTTTGTTGACTGAGTGGTGTCAGCTCTGCCCAGTTTTCATTTGCCAAACTACTCAGACCCCTAATTAGACTACTCCAACTCCACAACAAGTCCCAAGTTAAGGACTTAGAGGGCCCCAATTACTATCCTTGAGATAACATGGGAAGTGAGTATCAGACAGAGGACAGCTAGTACTCACATTTGGTGGAGGAAATATCAGCTTGTCATCTGTCAACGTCTTAACATCTCTAGCAGAGATCGGCTGGGAAGCTGCTGGGTGATGAGAAGGAAACGCTGGAAAATAGGAAAGGACAGTCATTGTGGTGTTCATCAGCTCCTGGGTGTCGTTGGCTTGCTTGACACTCTTCTCAAATGAGTTTGGTCAGGAAGTGGCTGGGCAGAAACAGACAGTGGCTAGGGAAGCTAAACCGCGTGCAAAGCTGTAGAGCGGCAGTTTCTCAGTGTCTCTCTGTCAGGGGGCATGGTTAAGCAGTTCTGGGCTTCACCCCTTTGTCAAACCATAGGGAAAGGGGGAGTGCTCTCTGGTGCACTGATTTTATAGGGAAAATGGGAGTGTGGGCGGTGGCTCCTCTCCCATAGTGAAAATAGCTGACATCTCATGAGGTCGTGTTAAATGAAAAGTGTGTCGTCCCCCCCCCCCCTTTTTTGTGCCTCACATCCATCCTGCTGCATTATTAGTCTGGCTACAGCAGGGCCATAGTTTTCATACTGAATAAAGACACCTGTCCATCCAGTTCAATCTGAGTGTGTGTGTGTCACTAACATTTTTCATATCCCTCAATACTGTGCTCACTTAGAAATACATCTAAAAGATTTTTGAATGTATCTTTACTTCCTGCTGCACCAACTGTGGAAGAAAGATTAATGCCCTTAGTACTCTAATTTATCTGCTGAAACCGGTCCGACAGACCGTTTCAGCAGACAAATCCTATCGTGTGTACGGGCGAACAGACAGGTTTTTCCAGCAGACAAATTTTAAAGCATGCTTTAAGGCCGCGTACACACGACTAAACAAATCCGAACAAATCGGTCTGAATTTGATCGTGTGTACGCGGCCTAACAGTAAAGAACCTCTTACGCAGTTTAAGATTGAACCACTTCACTTCCAACTTCATTGTGTGGTCATGTGTGTTTTTAGAGACCTTAGGTTAGATAGATTCCTCCCAATGCTAGGGTAACCATTTAAAGATTTTTTTATTGTAATCATATCCTGTTTTTTAATGTATCTTCTATAGAGAAAATAAGTGTATTATTTGTAGTCATTCCTCATAACTGAGGTCCTTCAGTCCCCTTATTATCTTTGTTGCCCTTCTCTGGACACTCTCCAGTTGAAGCACTTTCCTGTGGACTGATGACCAGAGCTGGACTGCATACTCAAGATGTGGCCAAACCAGAGTTTTGTAAATTAACAGAATTATAATTTTATCTCTTGAGTAAATACTCCTTTTAACTGATTCAATACTGGTTCACCACCTTCCGGCTCAGGCCAATTTTTAGCTTTCATCACTGTCACACTTTCAATCACAATTGCACGGCCATGCAGCACTGCACCCAAATGAACTTTTTATAGTTTTCTTCCCACAAATAGAGCTTTCTTTTGGTGGTATTTATTCACCGCAGTTTTTTTTTTTTGCTAAACAAAAAAAGACCAAACATTTTGGAAAAAAGTTCTTCTTAGTTACTGTCAGTAAATTTTGTGAATAAGTAATTTTTCTTCTCCACTGATATGCACTGATAAGGTGGCACTAATGGTCATTGATAAACTACACTGATGGGCACTGATGAGGCGGCACTGAAGGGCACTGATTAGGTGGCACTGATGAGCAAGCACCAATATGCCGCACTGATGGACACCGATAGGTGGCACTGATGGGCACTGATGGGCACTGATAAGTGGCACTGATGGGCACTGATAAGTGGCACTGATGGGCACTGATAGGCAGAACCTATGGACAATGATAGTCGGAACGAATAGGCGGCACTGATAGGCACTGATGGATGGCATTGATTGGTGTAACTGATAGGCACTGATTGGTGTCAATGATGGGCACTGCTGCTGATCAGTGCCTTGTTTACCTGTACAGTCTCTGCTGCAAGGAGATGCCACTGATCGGCTCTGCTCGCCTCACACTCTGTCAGTGTGAGGTGAGGAGAGATGAAAAATGGCTCTTCTGTGTTTACATGTGATCAGCTGTGATTAGGCACAGCCGACTACATGGTTAAAGAGTCACGTCATTGGCTCTTTACCCAGATTGGGGTCGTGCCGTATACTAGGGACACGGCGCAACCGCCATGATGCCTACACCTAAGGGCGCACAAGAGTGGTGACACTGGGGTCGACGTCATATGACATTGCCCCAGAGCAAGAGGGGATTCTGCCCGCCATCATTTTACTGTACAGCGGGCAGGGGGTAGTTAATGCATGGAAATAGTCCATAAGACTGAGGACATCTAATGATGGAAACAAAATGTGGGGGATTTTTCGGTCGGGGCAGTTCAAAATGGCACGTGAGCATGAATGAATAAAAACATATGTAGCGCGGCACATGCAAACTAAATCGCCTCTTGGCGCTTGTTATTCCTGTCTCCTTTGATATCAAAAGAGATGAGTCTTGATCTTTCTCCTGAATGCTAAATGATTCTCCTCCAACCGAATGCTGGTTGGTAAAGCGTTCCATAGTCTGGGACCTTGGACCGCGAATCTTCTTTCTCCTTTGGACTTGTAATTTGCTTTCGGTATCTGGAGTAAATTTTGATTGGTGGATCGCAGAATGCAATTGGGATTATGAGCTTTTATTTTTTCACATAGATAATTGGGAGCATTCCCATGGATACATCTATGCGTTAGACAGAGTGCTTTAAAAGCAATTCTGTCTTTTACTGGCAACCAATGAAAGGTTCTCCGTGAAGGTGAGATTGATTCCCAGGTTTTTTTTCCAGTCACGAGTCTGGTGGCAGTGTTCTAAATGACCTGCAGGTGAGCGATTTGGTACTTCGGGAGTCCGAGGTAAAGGGAATTTGCATAGTCCAGTCTGGAGTTTACAATTGCTCCCACCACGACCGCTATGTCTTCTTTGGGGATAAAAGGAGTGAGTCGGCATAGTAGGCGCAGCAGATGGTGAGATTCGCTGACTACTGACCCTATTTGAGTCGAAGATGACCCCGAGACTTTTGACTTTGGCGCTTGGGGTGATGATTTTGCCCAGAACGGGCAAAATACTCTTCTTCCACCAGTCAAGGCTACCTTTCACCAATGTTTAAGGTGTGAATATCTATAAAATGTATCATACAAAAATATCTAGAAGTAGTCTCCCACAAGAGTACCGTAATTGCTTACTGTTCTATATGGTATTCTGTAGCAGTAAAGTCTAAAGACCAAATTTGACACTGGTGTTGTATAAAACATGATTATGCTTATTGGTTTGGAAAGGTTAAAAGACCAGAGGTATAAAGTTTCCTCCGAGGATTCATACTCTGGTCTTCATTGCATATTTATATTTTGAGCAAAACTTATACAACTAAAAGTATTATATTTAGCTTTTCAAAAGTTGCTCACTGGTGTTAGTTGAAAGAAATATTGCTGTACATTCTGCCGAGTGACAGATATGTGTGTTTACAGTGCATTGTCAATTTTTCATCTACATTTTTGTTGCAGTCAGTATTACCTAGACAAGTGGTATATTTAGCTCTGACATCTTTAAAACTGGTTGTCAAGTGAGTTTTGCTTTGTATATGCCTTACTTTTACAGGTACCATTTTCTCATCAACTTATTTTGTTTCCCAATATATTAATTATTTTTGTGTATAACATTATAAACATCTATTTGGATAACTTTAGAAAATAATTATGAGGGAAATTACATATCAAAAAGTGTAATCACTCCATGAATATTATAATTTTGACCTAACAAGGAAAAGCAATGCTTCATTGCAAGAACGATGCATGGTAGTTTAGGGACATTAAAGAATGACATTATCTAAACAAAAGTATCTGAACTTGAAAGGGTAAGTAGGGCCTGGAACTTTAACTTAAATCCTCAATTTTTTCCCTTTCTTCTGAAACAATATTGATTTGCTGCCATAGTCTATAGCTAGTTCATTAACAACTCTCATGTACACGTAAGAAGACCAGACCTGCAATGTTATGGAAACTTTCAAGCAGTGTTGTTAAAATGTTAAGATTTTGTGAAGCTTTAAATTCAGACCTTCCATTAAAAAATTATTGTTTGCTATTTTATTTAGTTAGATATCTCTTTATGCTAAGTGTAATATCTATGTTTTTGATCATCTGCATTTGACTATCATCCATCCAAGTCTTCATTAGTCTTAACCTCCCTAACGGTATGATTATGACAGGTTTTTGATGCTGAAAGCGTTACAATGTTTCGCATGGACATTTGGCGTTTTATATTGTAGGCCTGTAATTCTTAGAAATAACTCACTTAAATCTGTCCAAACAAGAGTCTAGTAGACATCCCGGGTATTGAGCAAGATGTGGTATATACCGTAGTACATACACTCACCGCGCTACTTAAAAACAGTGGAGCAGCTAACACAACTAAATAAGATCAATTTAGCAAAACCAAAACATACAAAAAACAATGTGTAGCGCTGGATGTAAAAATTTAGCAAATATTGACATAAGCAAAAAACTAATGATAAAAACCACCAAAAGTGCACTTAAAAGATAAGAAATGTCTCTAAGTGGTGAAGATAATAATGTCCAGACAAATCAATTGAGGAAGTGACTGGGTGCGAGTGAAATCCAAATAGTCCACCACCATAGATAATGTTGAAGAGGCTTACCAGATGGTTAGTGACCAAAATAAGTGTACACCCATTAGGTCCACTAAGGCTTAGAGTGACATCAGGAACGACTCGCAGGGGGACTCCAATGGAAAGAGTAGTGGTGGTGGTATCCGATCAGATGAAAGACCAAATATAGAAATATTCACCTCCAAACAGATTCGGCCGATAGAATAACTCAAAAGGCCCAATGGCAGGGAAGAATGAAATAAATGGACATAGCATAACTCCGGTAAAAAAGTTTACTTAACAAAAGATAAAAGTAATACACTCACATTTGGATGAACAATCATGGGCATATATGTATACAGGCAGTAGGGTCAATCGTTACCCGACGTGTTTCGTTTCACAAACATCTTCATGGGACATCCCGGGTATTATAAAGTTTGAAACACAAAATCATAAATTATAATATAATAAATAACTATAAATAATTATAACAAATAATAATAATAAGAATTATTCACTAATGTAATCCAATAAAAAACACTGATATTTGCTCAGTTGTAGAATTGTCGCTGTCATTACTTTCAGACTAATTTCCCCACAAATCACTATCACTCAATTCTGCAAGTGATTCTAAGTTAATATCGCTGTTTTCTAGCTGGTCTAAAAGCACTTTTGATGTAAACGGACACTTTTTGGTTGCTATGGACAATCTCCAGTTTCCAGACAGAAAGAACAGTATTTATAATATAAAACTACATGAAGGGCACTGGACAGACCACTAGGGACAAAGGGGATGTGTAATTATTTGATGCAGTACACACACTGTAATCTTACAGATTACAGTGTACTGTATGTATACTGTATTTTTCACTTTTTGAATTTGGCACCGAGCTCCATCCCTGTGCGTCGCAACGCTCGCAGGGAACGCAGCTCAGCACTGTGAATCAAGCGGAGACACGGCGGCTCACAGACACAGCAGGTAGACATCGCAGGATCCAGGGGACAAGTTAAGTAAGCTGTACATGGATCCTGCGATGCATCCCAAGTGTGGCTCGGGGTTACTGTTTTTGGTACTGCAAATTCACCCCATGCCACACTTGGGAATACCGCTAAGGAGGTTAAATTATTTAAGAAAAAAATAAAACATAATGTGGACAGTACAATATATTGGAAAAAAAAAAAATTACCACGCTAACACATAAATAATAAATAAAAAAATTGACAAATTAAATGAAGCTGCATATCTACTGTGAGATACACACATAAATCAATGAATAAAGGTAAAGAGAGCTGTGCTGACCCTATACATTCAGTGCCTAAATATGTATGCGTAAAACAGTGAATGAAAGTCCACAGGATCATCAATTGAAGGAATCAGTTGAGCCCATATGGGTATGTGTCTATTGTTTTATTCATCGTGACAGGTTAATCCAATGCACCAAAGTGCACCTCCACCACATAGAAGACATGTTTACCAGATGGCAAGCTTGAAAAGCTTGCAGGCAATACCCAGCTAGGGCCTTTATCCTGAGAAGAAATCTGATGCCAGCTCTAAGACGGATCTCACTCCGTGCAGGAAAAAGCCAAACAGACATCTTAGTCAGGGCTCAAGTCCCTGCACTTTTTTTACAGCAGGAACGCTGTTCACTTTGCAGAACTAGAGCAGCGGAGCCGCCCGAGCAAATCCTTCACTAAGCGGCGATGCCCAGCTCGAGTCATTGTCAGGGGCAGGCAAACCTTAGTAATCCTAAATTCTTTCTAAATCCTGCGATAACTCGCATCAGACCTCCTCAATATCTCCTGGGAACAATGACAAAAGCTCCCAGGAGACATTGCGGCATCGAGGAAGTGACGGAATACCCGCACACTACCTGATGAATCCATATACAGGAAGCGGCCAGTAACATAAAGGATTATTAAGGTACAGTGGATCGAAAAAAAATAAAAAACATACGGATTAGTAATTATGCATATGAGCGTATCATTTTTGTTCCCACACTTTTTTCCCCAGGACTTGACCCCTGATCTTAGTACTCTTATAAGAACTTGAGGAATCACCTCAGCATTCAATGGACAGTGAGCCTTGCACTGTGGCTTTAAGGAGCTGAAATGGTGTAGGGATTCTTCGTAGGAATGTTCTGTGTTAGAGGAATATACACATTTTTATCATTCTTGTCATTCTTAAGTGAAATCCATCCACTGTATTCTGCTGTTATCCACTGTAAATTCTCCAATCATCCCAGAATCAGGGACTGGATCCAGGACAATCCTCCCTATGGAATAACCAGTATGTGGAGAGATGTAATGAGGAAGGCACAAAATTGGGAGAACTAGTGAAGAAATCCCAGCATCCTTGGCAACCCTCTACAATATATTAGAATTTGAGGGATTAGTGATGTTTTCTGCATATTTTAAATGCTTCTATAATCATTATAATCATATTTATAATAATGTACTAGTCAGTTAGGAACTTTTGTTTTATATAAATAGTTCAGTACTAACTGAAGACCTTTGTGACATTATTTCTCAGGATAAAGTAAATTCCCAACAAAAAGATGTCCTGTTACCATTTTAACAGAAGGACATTACTACTACAACATATAGCAAATTGTGATTTACTGGGCGTACACATAAGGCATTTTTTGTGCACTCAAGCACAACATTTTTGGTGTATCATTTTAAAGACAGTGACTTTGAATAGCTGAACCCATTTATTACACCAGGCAAGCCTCTTTATCTCCTTGTGTGCTAGAAGGCAGAAAATTGATTGCTGGGTCTACCTGGGCTTGATATATTCTGTGTTCAGCACAGTACATATCATAGGTTAATATTCAGCAATCCCTTACACAGCATCAGTTTGAACTCATGTAGTCATATAAAACTCATACATATGAAACAGCTAGACCTTCATGTTTTTTTAAAAATGTTTTAAAGAGATTTTCCATGTCAATGTGGCTCTGTAGTGTTGAGTTGCCGAAAATCCATTACTGACTCATAATCATATATTTGAAAATGCCAGTCTGAATCATGCCAAATGTATTTTATGATACCCATACTGAGTTGCAATTTTTTTTGCATGTAAATAGATGTTGGCTTTTTGACAATTATATGGAAAATGTTGAAAATAAAGTTAAATATTTAATCCCATTTTTTACAGATTAGCTAAGGATTTGCCATATAAGGCCTTTTCTATGGCTAACTATGAACATACATATATTATTATATCAATAATATATTTGATGATTTATTTATTTTTTATCGGGAATAGATTTTATACACAATATATTTTAAAATGTTGACGTGTATGAAAACCAAAAATATTTTTTTCTATTATGTTCGGCATTATGTCTCACTATTTTTCAGTTTTCCTATATCATAACAAAAAAAAGTATTTTTTTACATTGTTAGTGCCCTTTCACACTCACGGATCCCGTGACGATCCGTTCCTTTATAATCCGCTTGCTCAGCGGGGATCGCTCCGTTGATTCCCGCTGAGCCGGCAGATGACAGGGCAGTCCCTGTGCAGGGAGCGCCCTGTTAGATCTCCACTCTCCCCTATGGGGGGATCGAATGAGCACAGACCGTCTATCCATGTTTAACCTGATCCGATCCGCAGATGGATGGGAAAATAGGATTTTCATCCGTCTGAAGAATCGGACCATAGCGGGGACAGATGAGATTGGGTGTCAGTGGATGTTTATCCACTGACACCCGCTATCCTATAGGCAGAGGTGTATCTAGTGAAAATGGCACCTATGGCAAACACTGAAACTGTGCTCCTGTCAAAACATTTGAAATCCGTCTTTCAGATAAATACTGTCAGTATATACAGGTATATAGGGAGAACAGTAGGTTAGTGGTTGGGACTTGCTTCACTTGGTTTGAATCTGGGCCAGGAAGCTATTTGCATGTAGTTTGCATGTTCTCTTGGTGTGGGCACACTCCATAAGCCATGTTGGTAGGGGATCGTCCCCTGTCTGTATAAAGTGGCAATCTACATGGGTGATCACCCCATGTCCGAAAAACTATCCAAGATGAGCGATGGCCCAAAATCCGCCAAGAGCTGGACAGGACTGAATGGAAGTATACATAGATACTGTATGTGTAGGGTGCTCTATGATTGTAGGGTCAGTGTAGAATGTGATCAGCCATGTATATTGCCAGTCTGTACACAGGGTACAATTTACCTACCTGCATGTGTTTGGAGTATGAGAGGAACCACTCAGGGAGAACATGCTAACTCCGTGTAGCTAGTGTCCTGGGCAGGAATGGAGCCCATTGTAAATATATATATATATATATATATATATATATATATATATGGGTAGACATTGGTAGGGGGATACCAGCTTCTCCATGTTCTCCTTGCCCCTGCTGCCCACTATGGGTGGGGTGGGATCCTCTTGCGGCTGGCACCCTCCAGCATGTAAAGTCCGGAGGGTCAGGTACTCTGCTCTCCCTCGAAGCAGAAGAGGGCGAACCACTTGCCGTACTAACTGTTGGTATTGGCTGCCTTCTTTCTAAGTTGCCCCCTCTTGGCACCCTCCTTGCAGGCCAGGAGAGTCAGGTACAGAGCGAAACTCTCATTATAGCGCACACTCTTCTGCATGATCCCGAGCCACAGGACATAGCGATACTCGAGCATCGGTTCAATCAGTGCCCGACACCCCACACCATCTGTTCCCACTGATCACCCTGGGAAACAGCACTGTGCCATCGATCGCTGCACAAGTAGCCCCTGAATCTCCAGTTGCTGCGCTGTCACTCCGTCTTCTGTGCAACAGTGGTATTGCTAGCTTTCATATTAAGGGATTTAGGTGGAGGCACTTGGGGGGACAGGAATAAAAGTAGGGGACACAACTATAAAAAAATATATATTTACATACACACACACAGTGCCTTGAAAAAGTATTCGTACCTCTTGAAATGTTCCACCTTTTATCATGTTACAACCAAAAATGTATTTTATTGGGATTTTATGTGATAGACCAACACGAAGTGCCAGGTTAGGGTGGCATAGTGCCAGGTTAGGTAATATACAGTAGTGCCAGGTTAGGGTGGTAGAGTGGCAGGTTAGGATGGTAGAGTTAGGGTGGTATAGTTCCAGATTAGGGTGGTAGTGCCAGATTAGGGTGGTATAGTGCCTGGTTAGGGTGGTAGTGTTAGGGTGGTATAGTGCCATGTTAGGGTGGTAGTGTTAGGGGGGTAGAGTGCCTGGTTAGGGTGGTAGAGTCCCAGGTTAGGGTGGTAGAGTCCCAGGTTAGGGTGGTAGTGTTAGTGTGGTATAGTGCCTGGTTATGGTGGTAGAGTGCCAGGTTAGGGTGGTAGAGTGCCTGCTTAGAGCGATAGAGTGCCTGTTTAGGGTGGTAGTGCAAGGTTAGGGTGGTAGAGTGCCTGCTTAGAGCGATAGAGTGCCTGTTTAGGGTGGTAGTGCAAGGTTAGGGTGGTAGAGTGCCAGGTTAGGGTGGTAGTGCCAGGTTAGGGTGGTATAGTGTTAGGTTTGGGTGGTAGTGTGGCAGGTTAGGGTGTTATAGTGTCAGGTCAGGTGATAGAGTGCATGGTTAGGGTGGTAGTGCCAGGTTAGGGTGGTAGAGTGCCAGAGTAAATACATGACAACATGAATAGATAAAAAAATACTGGTCCTGTTCCCCTCTTCCTCCATCACCTGCATTAAAATCACAAATCTATGACTGACTGCCTATATCAGGGAACAGACAATCACTGACATTGCCACAATGAAGAACGGGGAAGGTTTGTTTGCACACACCTCTCCCCATTCTTCAGCTCCTGTGACTGATTGCGGGACACCAGCGGCGATCAGGTCCCGCGGGCGCAGTCACGGAGCTCATGACCCCATGGCTGGGCTCTTAAAAAGGACGTACAGGTACGTGCTTGTGCCCAGCTGTGCCCCTTCTGCCGACGTATATCGGTTAGCATATCGTGTAGGTACAGAACACCAGAAGTCAGGGCTTATTCACATCATGATCATTGGTATGCACTGGTCCAACACAATGACATGCTGAAACCTATTGTTCCAAATAGGCCTAGTTGAAATCAGTGTGCTGCATTTATGTGTGCTTGGTGGAAATGGACCACAATTCCTTGCAATGCATGAGAATGAAAACAAAATTAGGTATTTTGATTTATGCTGTGGGGAAAAAAAGCACATTGACATTACACAAAAATACAGATATCAATGCATGTCAACTCAAGTGCATTTATTGCAAATCAATGCATGCTAAACTAACACAGGTGCAGTAAATTCAGCCATACAGTGCACATCATGATAGAGGTTATCCAAGTGAACATGTGTAAATATGCTGCCACATCAAATACACATACATTACTTTGTATACTGTTGTTCAGAATGGAGGTTTTAACCACATGCAGACCGCCGCATGCAGATATACGTCGGCAGAATGGCACAGGCAAGCAAAAGGACGTATATATAGATCCTCTTTTAGAAGCAGCGCTTTTTTTTTTAATTATTCAGTTAACAGTTTGACATACACATTTGTCAGTGTACTTTATCAGATTACAAGGCATGAAAGCAACATTATGTTGCATGGAAAGCTAGGAGCACATCGTTTCCATCAAGCATCAGCATACACGTTACTAGACAAAGAGTGCAATCACTATGTGAGTGCACATCTGGGTACTCATTCATATCAGCAGGGCAAGTGTACCATAGCAAAGTATCACTTGTATCTTGTTCATTTGCTTTAGTAAATCAGGTCTATTATGTTTACCTATGTTTTTATGCAAACACTTTGCATGAACAGTTCTGGCCAAACTCTGCATGAGTTCTGACTGTGCACCTGCTCCTAATGAAGCTAATGCAAACGGTTTGAAATACTGTAAAGCATTTTGCATATTAAAATTAAAATTCAATTGAATTCCTGTTGCGGACCCGGGTTTTTTCTATAAATATATCAACATTTATGAAGGCAGTTCTGGATAATAGAAAATAAGAGTTCTTTGTGTTTCTCCTTGGGTTCCTGTTGGAATAGTCACCGTGTAAATCATATATATACAACCAAAATCAAGCTACACTTGTGACATTGTTTAAAATAGACTGGGCCTGCTGTTTTTGCTGTTAAGTACAAGGAATTTTATAGTTGCTAATGATATTACAGTATCTCCTGCTGAGTCAGTGTTGTTCAGTCTTTATTGTAAAGACAATTTCCAGTGTTCATATAAAGAATGTAGTAGAGTCTCAAAGACAAATGATTGCTGCCAGGCATAACATTTAGCCCTAACAGGGCTCTTGTGGGGAATAACTCACTGGCTGCAAAAATAAAACACTTGCTGTAAGAGCAAAGAGATTTGCATTTGCATCCAAATTTGTACTTAGAAAGCTGGTGTAAATTTTAACAATATTATAAAAGTAAAAAGTACTGTATTTATTGGCGTATAACACTCACTTTTTTAACCTGAAAATAGAGGGCAAACTTTGTCTGCGTGTTATACGCAGGGGCCTGTGGAAAGTTTTTTTCCTGAAACTTCCCTCTAAGGCCGCGTACACACGATCGGACCAATTCGATGGTGTGTACGGCCTATCGGACCGCTGTCCGTCGGACCAAAGGTTTAAAACTTGCTTTAAAATCTGTCCGACGGACACCTGCCTGTCGGACAGATTTGATGGTTAGTACGCCAAAGCATCAGACCAAAAATCCGCGCATGCTCAGAATCAAGTCGACGCATGCTTGGAAGCATTGAACTTCCTTTTTTCAGCACGTCGGTGTGTTCTACGTCACCGCGTTCTAGCCTGATCGGATTTTTGGTTCGATGGTGTGTACATACATCAGACCATCAGACCACTTCAGCCTGGTCCGATGAAAACGGTCCGTCGGACCAGTTTCATCGGACCAGTCTGATCGTATGTACGTGGCCTTAAAGTTAGGGTGCGTGTTATACGCCTGTGCATGTTATACGCCGATAAATACAGTATTTATGTTGGCAAGAGGAATAAAGCTCATGGCTGGGTTGCGCATGGGTTTAACGTGAACTTAACCCATTTGCAGTTTGTGGAAATGGTTACCTATTGTTAATGCAATTAAAACTGTTCTGCTGCCAGCCAATTTTACAGTGCTGTAGCCTCTGCAGGATCATTAATTTTTTTCTGGACCAGCATGTTTCTGCCATGTGTACATTGTTTCAGTGACATTGGCTTCTCGTCCCCGTATTAAGAAAAACTATTCTGGTTCTATCTGCGCTTTAGAAACTGCATTTTTTTTAACATTACAGACATTACTTTCTCTACTCCCATGATCCCTTGTAGCAATCATTTCAGCAAGGCCAGTGTCTGAGCTATTGGTCTTATCTTACTTTGCAATGGATCTTAAGCCCTGTACACATGATCGGTTTGTCTGATGAAAATGGACCGATGGACCATTTTCATCAGACAAACCGTTTGTGTGTGGGTTTGTTTTCTGTGAAAAAAACAATAGAACATGTTTTAACATTTTCCTATGGATAACAAAACTATAGAAATAAGTCCATCGGTCAAAAATCTGCACATGCTCAGAATCAAGTCGACGCATGCTCGAAAGCATTGAACTTTATTTTTCTCAGCACGTCGTAGTGTTTTACGTCACCGCATTTGGACATGGTTGGATTTTTGACCGATGGTGTAGGCAAGATTAGATTCCATCAGATATCCGATTGTGTGTACAGGGCTTTACTGTTTGATTTACTAGTGTATACTATTTAAGTGTATATAGTGTGGGTTGAAAGAGAATAGGTTAATGGCAGCTTTACCTCTTATACAGTACAAAAAACAACCATATATCAGTTAAAATATCACAAAATGTATTCCAATTCATATTAAAACCAATAACGTAGCAATGATGAAAGTATGCTGTACTGTATACAAAATTGTGATGTTCAAAATGGCTCTATACACATAGTCTTCTACATGTTTTGCCATCCTGGTTTCATCAGGAAGTATGTGCGAAGGATACTAATAAGGTACACAAATAAGGTTCATGTGAGATTCAAAACATAACTTCACGTATACAGTAAATAAGCAGACACAAGTACAGGTTGCAAACATAAAACCCAACAGGAAAGTACATGGCGCATTTCTGGACTTTGTGGGGCTGGTACTTTCCTGGTGGGTTCTTCAATTTGCCAGAATTCTGAAAGGGCAGAAAGCCTTTTTCTTTCTATTTTTGCATAGGACTAAGACTTATTTTTTAAAGGTAGTACCCAGTTTTCATTGCCATCCTGGCTGGCTTTACCAGTGCAAGGATGGACTTACAAGGAGCACAACACAAAATCTAAGATCTCTTTCTCACTGGGGCGTTTTTCAGGCACTTTAGCGTTAAAAAAAGGGCCTGTAAAGCACCTAAAAGAAGCTGCATCTGCAATCCCAATCTGAAAGCCTGAGTGCTTTCACACTGAGGTGCTGCGCTGGCAGGGTGTCAAAAAAGTCCTGCAAGCAGCTTCTTTGCAGCGCTTTAGGAGCATTGAATACACCACTCCTAAAGTCCCTTTCCAATTGAGGGAGCTTTTTTTAACACCAAAGCACCTGAAAAACGCCCCAGTGTGAAAGGGGTCTTAGCGCCACTTTACCAGCATTTTTCAGGTGCTGGCAGTGTGAAAGGGCTCTGAAAGCACTCTGGCTTTTACATTGGGATTGCAGATGAGGCTCCTTTCAGGCGCATTACAGGCTTTTTTTTAATGCTAAAGCACCTGAAAAACGCCCGAAAAAACTCCCCAGTGTGAAAGGGGTCTAAGTAGAAACCTAAAATAACATTTTGTTAATATGTAAGCAAAAAATATGTAAAAATAAATGCATAAACCTTCAACAGAAACAATATACACAACCTCTAGTCTATGACAGTTGATGCACAGGCTGATATAAGAAAGGGCAGGTAAACAAGGTGGTGTATAGCCATAGGACTTTATTTTTATTAAAGTAGTACCTAGTTTGCATTGCCATCTCTGCCTATGTTTGCTTTACCAAGACATGGATGACCTTACAAATAAAAAAAAAAAAAAAAAATTGTGAAAGTATGTAAATAAGATGAGTAAAGTAATTGTATGTACCAGCAAAGACAGAACACAGCCCCACTGTATGACAGTCATTGTAAAGAGACAAACTGCCTCCATAGTTTGTTGTATGGCCAAAAAGTAATATTTGAAGAAGGACGGGCAGCCTAAGGTAAGTTCTTCTTCTTATCTTTGTGCTGCTGTCTGCCTTTTCTCCTTCTCATATAATTTCACCCATCTATTTGACCCCAGCTCCCCAACCCAAACACTCTTTCTTAGTGCCAGCACCCCAAAAGCCCTCCTCAGTGCCAACATACCAACCCTGGTCCTCACTGCCAGCACCACAACACTCCCCCTAATGCCAGCACTCCCACTGTCCTCTCCTCAATGCTCGCTCCCAACCCTTCTTCTTATATCCTACACCACAACAATCCTTCTCCTCCTTACTACCAGTACCCAACCATCCTGTATCTTATTTTACCTCAGTAGAGAAAAGTCAGGTCACCAGACTGATTTGATTATCAGTGTCAGTGTGTTTGTTATAATGTAAACAGGTATGTAACAATAGGTTTGTGTTGGGATTAAAAAGTTGCAAAATAAATTTTAATTTACAGAGTGCCCCAGATATGATATTCCAAGAGACTAGAAAAAAATTAAAAATAAAGTAACTTGAAAATGAAATCATGAGTAATGTAGCATATTACACTGACGGGTTGATTTACTCAAACTGGAGAGCACAAAATCTGGTGCATGTGTGCATGGTGTGTGCATGGTAGCCAATCAGCTTCTAAATTCAGCGTGTTCAATTAAGCTTTAATTAAAAAAAAATGGAAGCTGATTTGTTTTAAATAAGGTCTGCACCAGATGTTTGCACTCTCCAGTTTTAGTAAATCAACCTGTCATTCAACGTGTAATTCAACCCTGCAATACTGATTGTTAAGTCTGTGAAGGACAGTGGCAGTGAGGAAGTAGGTATAGTAACCATAGATGTGGTGGCTCCATTCATTTTTTTTTTTCAGCCTGAGAACAATCTTAGAACATGTTCTGTTGATTTTGTCAGAAATGCATTGTTCTTGTCACTTCCCATGAGGTAAACTGTAAGGCAAATCATAGATGGTGCGATTTTCTTTCCTGCAACCATGGGTTGTAGGAAAATAAATAACTCCTATAGAGCTCCCAACAGGGAGCTCCCAGGGGGATGCACAGGGAGCCGCTCCTGCCAGGAGAGCACAGTGATTATTGCAAGTGGCTATAACCGCTGGCATTAATCACACGCTGAAACTCAGTCTAGCTGGTTGTACTCAAGTTGATTGATGGATTTTCTTGGGTACGTTCAGCCTGCCCATGGATGGATCAAATCTCAGCCAGCCCCTGCAGAACCAGCCAACATTCGAACCATCTATGGTTGGCTTAAGTGTTATTATCCCTGTGTAAACTAATAATATCCCCATCCCCAATGTAATGGAGATAATGAAAGGCAGATATATTTGAAGTCCAGTCTGTGTGACAACCATGGCTTGCTCAATAGATACACTGGAGGAATAATAACCACCCAGAAACAGGAACTGTAATATTTGCAGGACTGCTTGGTGAAAATAAAGGTAAGAAGCCTGAAAGAAAAAAAAAAACAATGCAGTCACCTCATCTAAAGACATGTATGCTACAATTTCCCACATGTTTGTTTTGGGATATACTGTAGATGCACTCCTAAATGTACCTGTTGTGACCTTTATGTGTGTAATCTGACATGAATATATTATTGCAGGTATTTCCCCCACCAGAGAAGTTGCCTTTCTCATTGTTATATTATTTTGTGGAGCAAGGGAGGCAGATTAAATCAGTATTTATACATTAGAGACCCCTGACTTATGGGGCTATAGAGCACCCTGGAAATGTACTGACGATATCTACAATCTACGATCACACTGAATATCTGCAGTAACTAAATCAGTATAGATTCACTTTAAAATACATGAACGGCTATATAGTTTCTCATTCACAGAAGAATGCACTGCAGTTGTTTTATTTGTAAATCAGTGTCAATGCTTATAGCATTTCCCATTTATTATTGTATAAATGTACACAGTAAGCCAAGAGGAAAATATTGCATTGAACATGCAGTCTGAGCTTTATTATAGTATTATTTTATTTACCATTTAGTTTAAAAGATTCAGAGTAGTGTGACATCACAGCACGCACACACGCTTGAGCAGCCATGTTGCCATGTGTTGGTGATGTGCACTGTAATACATTTTTTTAAAGCACCGCTTTGTTACTTTTATGTGTGTTGATGCTATTTAAATAATGTATAATAATAATAATAATAATAATAATAATAATAACAATTAAACTGAATGTGTAGTACATACTACTTACCTCTGTCATTCAACTACTTCTCCAAATATCCATTGCCACCAAGTAGACACATATTGGCTTTTAGCAAATTTTTATGTTATATACCTCAGATTTGCCCATAAGACTCACATTAACGCCTAAAAATATGTTATTTCCATATCTTACTTTCCTGATAATGATATAGGGCTAACTAGATATGTGGGGTTAAAAAAAAAAGTTACAAAGGGCACGGATTGATATGTAATAAATATTCTGCTCTGTTGCTTGGCTCCTCAGCTGTAACACATGAGTTATGTACATGGAAAAACACTCACTGCAAATGACAGACAAAGGAAATAAATATAATCTAATTCTTAGGTTCTGCATGAGGAGTTACTTTATTCAATCTAAAGTGGCTGATTAGGTTAGTCTCTGAATAAATCTCCCATAGAAAGTCTATGTCAGTGGTCTCAGTCAATTTCATGCTTTAATTGTGTAGAGTGAAAGTACTTTGTTAGTGCCTACAAGCATGATTTTATATCTGAATAATGCGATTCCTATGCAGCTTGTGCTAAGGTGAGATTTTCTGCCATGTATCCATGAAGGAATTCAATTAAGCACTGTTTATATCTGGAATGGTAGTCATAGATAGAAATTGTGGGACTTTAAAGATGTTGAGACCTTCTCTCAAAGTAATACGACCAACATACTTGTTAAAAAGAATTACATTTATTACACAAGTCATTAAAAATAATTTGGGGTAACGATTCTCCTAAAAACATACATTCAGCAGACCATATAGACAGACACCAGCCCCATGATAATAAAAAACACTCCCTTCCTGATCAATAATGTAGTGCTTGATGATTATATTCCCCAGACAGAATGTAGACAGGGAGCAGTTCAACTGAATTCCTGCTTGGGCAGCTGCCACTGCTGTACCATTATACCATCAACCGCCATTTATGTTGCTAACTGCTCCTAGTGTTACAACCTTTGACTTACTTGTACCCCCTGAGGGGGTTGACACTGCTCTACCTTGCATACTGTCAACCATACCTCAGAGCATACCCCATGTAACCCTGAGGAAGCATTTAATGAGAAACGCATTTGGATAAAGCACCACAGCATCCCTCCCTGTCTACATTCTGTCTGTATCATCCTCAAGCACAACATTGTTGAGAGAGAGAGGAGTGCTTTATTATTATGGGGCTGGTGTATGTCTATATGGTCTGCTGAATGAATGGTTACCCTCAACAAATTTTTTTTAACCACTTAAGGACCGCCTACTGCACATATACGTCAGCAGACTGGCACGGCTGGGCACATCAACGTATATATACGTTGGTTTTAGTACCCAGCCGTGGGTCACGGGCGTGCGGAACCGGTCCGAAGCTCCAGGACCGGGACCGCGGGACTCGCGGACCCGATCGCCGCTGCAGTGCAGCGATCCGTCCCTGGAGCTGAAGAATGGGGAGAGCCGTGTGTAAACACGGCTTCCCCGTGCTTCTTTGTGGCCGCATCATCGATCGTGTCATCCCTGTTATAGGGGGACGCGATCGATGACGTCACATCTACAGCCACACCCCCCTACAGTTGTAAACACACACACAGGGAACACTCAAAGTCACAGCGCCCCCTGTGGTTAACTCCCAAACTGCAACTGTCATTTCCACAGTAAACAATGCAATTTAAATGCATTTTTTGCTGTGAAAATGACAATTGTCCCAAAAATTTGTCAAAATTGTCCGAAGTGTCCGCCATAATGTCGCAGTCACGAAAAAAATCGCTGATCGCCGCTATTAGTAGTAAAAAAAAAAAATTAATAAAAATGCAATAAAACTATCCCGTATTTTATAAACGCTATAAATTTTGCAAAAGCCAACCGATAAACGCTTATTGCGATTTTTTTTACCAAAAATATATAGAAGAATACGTATAGGCCTAAACTGAGGAAAAAAAATGTTTTTTTATATATTTTTGGGGGATATTTATTATAGCAAAAAGTAAAATATATTGCATTTTTTTTTTAAATTGTCGCTCTATTTTTGTTTATAGCGCAAAAAATTAAAACCGCAGAGGTGATCAAATACCACCAAAAGAAAGCTCTATTTGTGGGGAAAAAAGGACGCCAACTGTCAGACAGATTTGATCGGATTTGTTTAGTCGTGTGTACGCAGCCTTACAGGTTTTCAAAATAGGATGTACACAGTAGGCATGAGGTTCAGGTCCTTCATGGGTTCAAGGTGAACCCTGCCTACCAGCAGACCCAACAAACACAATGCAGTATTTTGCTATCATAGTAACAATAATGCACTTCCTGGCCTTTGAACCCAGTTGGACCTACCAAGTGGACTTTTGTATAATGTAGCCCACTATGCAAAGGTGGGTTCACAGCAGCCATATGGACAATGTACTTTAGTTGTTCTAGAGAAAGCAAAGGAAGTGCTGCTGATAATGATAAAGCACCTATGAAGTGATTAGGCTTGTTCGCACTGGCTCATTCTCTGCTTCACCTACTCAGAAAGAGGGATAATGTTTTGGTATCTGACACTGTGGTATAGTACAGGCCATGAGCTTGCAGAAAGGGGTGATTCCACAAGTTGGAATGAGAAAGGTTACAAAGCCAGGAGTTTTTCCATTTTGGCATTAAGACACAAGGCATGGAGGTGATTTAAGAATGTCTTTTACTTCTGCTCCACCAACAGATACATTACAAAAAGGTCCATATATACTGTAGCGCTTTGTGGACTGGCCCTGTGGATAGCAGTGTCTTCCTATTCATCATAGCGGTTTGCAGGGCTATGTAGAGATTCATAGAAGAGGAGGAGACAAATGTCACCTTAGCAGCAAACAGCTGCTCTGCACCTGGGAGGATGAAAATGATACATTAGCAGGACTTTCAGAAAAGTGAATGCTAATACACCCTTGAGGAGTAGGAGAGGAGGAGGAGGAGAAAGCCACCCTTGAAGAGTAGAGGAGGAGTAGGATGGCAGCAAGTAGCTGCTCTGTGTCCTTGAGGAGGAGGAGAGTGAAGAAAAAGGTATATTAGTAGCACTTGCAGGCAAATTTCTTTTCTACACCTTGGAGGAGTACATAATAAGGAAAAGGGTATAAAAGCAGCACCTGTAGACTAGCTCTACATGTTGTATCCCGACCACAGCTTTGCCCTGTAGAACCTGCTCTACTGGTATATACTATGCAGTCTAAAAAACAAAACAAAAAAAACAGCAAAATAAAATAGACTATACCGCCATTCAAAAAACAACAGGGGAGGATAATCATGCACAAAGGTCAGTTGAAATATTCTGGGTATACAACACATTAACAGCAATGATAAGGAACTGGGGAGAGAAGGAGAAGAGGGGGTGGGGTTCAAGCTTAGACCCTCCATGTCATGCCCTCCATGTCATGCCCAACCGTTAGTAGTGGAGGTAGCAGTTTGGCACTCTTATAGAGGAGAGTGTCAAAGAGCACAAGAGATCTGGGAGATTGTAGAATAGGGTGGGTGTTATGGGCATGTTTGTGGTAAGCCTGGCTAGGAACCTGAACCAGGAGCAGGGAAGCTGCGGGGAAAAGTTAGGGTGGGATTAAGACTAAAAAGAAGAGGGAAAGACAGGGGACAAGCGTAGGGGGAGTAAGGGAGAGCAGAGGAGGTGTTAGAGAGGAGTGGGAAGGTAGGAGGGGGTGGAGAAGAAGGGGGATGAACCCCCTAGTGGAGGGGGTAGGGGTGTGATGGCATACTCAAAGAGTAGGTTAAAGAAAGCATGTTATAAAGGTTATGAGCACAATAGAGTCAAAACTAGAGGGTAAGAAATGGGTCTCCCATGGGTTCCAGAGCTTCTCAAATTATGGGACTTTACTTTATCCAACAGTGTTGCCTCTATCTTAGCGTAGATCATAGCTTGGGTGATTCTGTGGTATTATTTCCTTTTATTTTGTAAAAGCTGTGCACACTGGTGCCACTATAAATATCCTGTAAATTAATAATAATAATAATAACAAAAAAAAAAAATTAAAAGAATAAGTTGCATATAGGAACTTGTCATTCTGGGGCAAACCAAGCCAGCAAAGTTTAACTTTGATTATATGAGAGGAGTTTCATTTTACTATTCCCTCCTGTGGAAAGCTGTTTTGGCGGGAACCCAGTCTGGGGGTGAGATTAATATTTTTTTTCCTGCTTTTTCTGATTGGTTGATGGTTATTAAATTCTTTTTACTGTTACCCATGGGGCACAGGTCAGGCTGCAATAGAATGGTCCACTGGTAAATATTTTAGTACACCATTTGGTTCATATATTTTTTTCTTGTTTTCCTCCTCTAAAATGTGCGTCTTAGCTTGAGCGAAAAATGTAATAATAATAATAATAACAAAAAAAAAAAATTAAAAGAATAAGTTGCATATAGGAACAGACCAAGCCAGCAAAGTTTATTATATGAGAGGAGTTTCAGTGGAAAGAACCCAGGCAAATTGGGGTTTAGACCACTGGTTGGATATAATGTAGCTTGTGTACTTCACAGACTATACTATAAACTATGCTATTAAACTGTTTTAGCACTGGCAAATTAGTACTAAGTTAAAGGCTTTAGCTTTATATTTTTTAAGGATAAACTTTCCTATAGCTGTTTGATCTATTATGGATGCTACTTCCTTGATTCAATCCTCTTGGGTGATTGGAGAGGAAAAAAAATGTCTCAAAATGTCTTAATGATTTTTATAGTTGTTTATTGAAAATAAAAGTATATAAAGGTACAGCCAATGCATTTCAGGGGAATTGCCTCCCCCTTCTTCATGGCTGTATTTCTTGGAGACTGGTTAGTCTCTGAGAGGGTTAAATATATTAGGTAATACTAACCAATCAGCGGCTCTGCTCTGATCCTCTTTTTTTTAAGTTGAATGAAACTTAGATACTGCTGCTGTTTGTATTCACAGTAGGTCAAATTAAATCTTTAAGTAAAAAAAAATCAATTATATAAATATGTGATGCCAAAATATGATGTTGCTGACTCTGCCCTTGAAAATTGTACAGTTTCATAACTACATTTACAGCTCAAATGCATTTCCCAGGCATGTAATCCAAAGGATTTGTGTTTTTCCAATGACTCCCCATGCTGTAGGGCAATGGTTCTCAACCTCAGTCCTCAAGTACCCCTCAACAGACAGTGTTTGGAGGTTTTCCTTAATCTTACAGAGGTGCGTTAAATCAGAGTCAATGACTTGGTATTTTGAACAGCTATTTTATCTAAGAGAAATTCCCAAAACATGGTATGTTGGGGATACTTAAGGACTGAGGTTGAGAACCACTGCTGCATGGTATTTCAAGCCTAGTAGTGCATGCTTAACCACTTAAGACCCAGACCATTATGAAGGTTAAGGACCTTGCCCCTTTTTGCGATTCTGCAACTGCGTTGCTTTAACTGACAATTGTGTGGTCGTGCAACGTGGCTCCCAAACAAAATTGGCATCCTTTTTTTCCCACAAATATATCTTTTGGTGGTATTTGATCACCTCTGCAGTTTTTATTTTTTGCGCTATAAACAAAAATTGAGCGACAATTTTAAAAAAAAATCAATATTTTTTCTATAATAAATATCCCCAAGAATTATATAATTTGTTTTCCTCAGTTTAGGCCGATACGTATTCTTCTACCTATTTTTGGTAAAATAAATCACAATAATCGTTTATCAATTAGTTTTCACAAAATTTATAGCGTTTACAAAATAGGGGATAGTTTTATGCCATTTTTATCAATATTTTTTTTTTATTACTAATGTCGCAATCAGCGATTTTTTTTTCATGACTGCGACATTATGGCAGACACATCGGACAATTTTGACACATTTTTGGGACCATTTTCACAGTGAAAAGTGCTATAAAATGCACTGATTACTGTGAAAATGACAATTGCAGTTTATGAGTTAACCACTAGGGGCGCTGTAGAGGTTAAGTGTGACTTCATATGTATTTCTAACTGTAGGGGGGCGGGGCTGGAAGTGTGACATCAGTGATCGTCTTTCCCTATATCAGTGAACAGACGATCACTGACATTGCCACAATGAAGAACGGGGAAGGTGTGTTTTACACACACCTCTCCCCATTCTTCAGCTCCTGTGACCGATTGCGGGACACCGGCAGCGATTGGGTCCGCGGGTCCCGCGGGCACCATCACGGAGCTTCAGACTGGGCACTTAAAGAGGACATAACCATACGTGATTGTGCCCAGCCGTGCCATTCTGCCGACGTATATCGGCGTTAGGCGGTCCTTAAAGCGGAGCTCCACCCAGTATAACAACATTTTACAATGTTGTTTGAAAAAAAAAAAATAAAAAACCTGAAAAAAAAAAAAAAAAAATACTCACCCGAAATAGCTGTTGCTATGCGGAAGTCCGTAATCTGCCTCTTCCTAATCCGCGGTGTGTTTTCTTCTTCTTCTTCTCCTTGTGAATGGGCGCGCTGCTTCCTGGGAACTGTGTGTGTTCTCAGAGAGCAGCGCGCCCATTCACAAGCCAGCGTGAGACTCGCGGAGGCGCAGTAGGAAACGGGCAGTGAAGCCGTACGGCTTCACTGCCTGTTTCCCATATTGTGAATGGCGGCGCGGGACCCGGAGCGATCGTGGGACCAGCATCGGGGGGCCCATCAGCGCGGGCGCCTAGGACAGGTAAGTGTCTTTATTTAAAGTCAGCAGCTACACTGTTAGTAGCTGCTGACTTTAAAAAATTTTTTTACCGTGGCTGGAGCTCCGATTTAAGTGGTTAAACATTAAATTTTTTCTAATTTTTCTTTTGTTTGGAAACAATTAAAATGGTCTGTGTTTATTTGGAAAGCGCCCACAGTGTTTTACAAAATGACAAATATTTTGCCAGACTCATCCACCTTACAAAACTCTCAGGGGCAGATTCACAGAGAAATGGATTATCGTAGCGTATCAGAAATACACTACGCCGCCGTTTTTTACCTTGCTCTACGTGGAATTCAGGTAGATTTTCTACGGTAAACGACGGCGGCGTAGTGTATTTCTCCCGTCGCAATCCATCTGCGCGAGTAGGGGGCGTGAAACATTTAAATTAGGCGCGTTCCCGCGGCGATCGATCTGCGCATGCTCCGTTCGCAAATTTCCCGCCGTGCATTGCGCGAAATCACGTCGTGACGTCATTCGTTGTTTATGTAGCGTACTTTACGGGCGATCCACGTCCCGACGAGTTACGTAAACAAAATAAAATTTTAAATAAATTCGAAGCAGGGACGACGGCCATACTTAACATGGGCTACGTAAAGTTAGAGCAGCAAAAAGCTGCTCTAACATTACGTATAAAAAAATAGACGAAAACGATTGCGACGCCCGCTCGTATGTTCGTGAATCCCCGTAAAAACACATTTGCATATCCCGACGCACTAAAACGACGCAAACTCCTCCCAGCGGCCGCAAATAGATGGCAGCGTAGATCCGAAGGCTTACGAAGACGTAAGCCTCTCGGATCGAAGCCTGAAGCCGGCTTATCATGGTTTGAGGATTCAAACTAGTGATACGCCGCGCGAAATTTGAAATTACTCCTGTCTAACCCCAGTTAGACAGGCGTAATTGTTTTGTGAATCTGCCCCTCAGTGTCTGCTAATCTCTCCATTGGCTGTGACTCACCCAACCAAGAATCCATAAATTCAAAATACTAACCATAACTTACAAAGCCATCCTCAATTCTGCCCCCAGCTAAATCACTATCCTAGTCTCAAAATACCAAAATAATCGGCCTCTTCATTCCTCCCAAGACCTTCTGCTCTCCAGTTCCCTCATTACCTCCTCCCATGCTTGCTTCCAGGGCTTCTCATGAGCCTCTCCCATCCTCTGGAATTCCCTACTCCAATCTGCCAGACTATCTCCAAATCTATCAATTTTTAGACTATCCCTGAAAACTTTTTTCTTCAGAGAAGCCTATCCTGCCTCCATGTAACAACTGTACTTTCATTTTCTTCATTAGATCATTCCCCACAGTTTTTTACCCTTTTGTATCACCTGACCCTCCCTCCTATATTGTAAGCTCTAATGAGCAGGACCCTCTAAATCCTCCTGTATTGAATTGTATTGTAATTGTACTGTTTGCCCAAATTTGTAAAGCGCTGTGCAAACTGTTGGCGCTATATAAATCCTGTATAATAATAATAATAATAATAATAATAATAATATACGTACTTCCACTGTGTATCTATTGCTCTAAAATAAATGTAAAAGCTAACCACCAAGACAACAAAAATCAATGTGCTTATTTGTTTTCTTGTGGTAGCAGGATATATGTATCTAGTCTCAAATTAATAATTACCAACAATAAAGTGACCCTGTCATAAGAACAAAATAAATCTACCTGCAAATAAAAAGAGAGCCAATAAAGGGAGAAGCAATACTTATCTTTCCCATTGGCTGAATTACCAGAGTTCTACTCCACTGAGGTCTGCTAAGAAACTGACACTTCTGAGGCCTCGTACACACGACCGAGGAACTCGTCGTAAATGAAACATCATTTTCCTCGACGAGTTCCTTGTCAGGCTTGTCAAGAAACTTGACAAGCTGTCTTTGCGTGCACACATTAAAGACCAAATCTCCTCGTTCTCAAACGCAGTGATGTACAACACATACAACGGCAGGGGAAGTTCGATTCCACTGGCACAACCCTTGGGGCTGCTTTTGCTAATCTCCTGTTACTGCATGTTAAGTAAAAGTTTGGTAGGAGACGATTTGCACTTTTCACTCTTTTACAGCGTGACAGACATTACAAACGCTACTTATACTTTATTCTGAGCATGCACAGGTTTCTAAGCATACACACGGATGTTTTTTTTCATCCAAAACCAGCCCGACGAGGAACACGACGAGGAAATTGAGACTCCCGACGAGGAAAAAGAGATCTTGCTCTTGTTTTTTCTCATCGAGTTCTACGACAGTTTTCTCAATGAAAAACATACACACAACCATTTTCCTCTGCAAAAAAGCTCTGCCACCAAGTTTCTTGATGGATTCTGTCAAGGAAAATGGTTGTGTGTACGAGACCTGAGAGTATCCCCCTCTACACTGATTGCTTCCTTTGATCTCTATGGGGCAGATTCACAAAACAATTACGCCTGTCTAACTGGGGTTAGACAGGAGTAATTTCAAATTTCGCGCGGCGTATCACTAGTTTGAATCCTCAAACCATGATACGCCGGCTTCGGGCTTCGATCCGAGAGGCTTACGTCTTCGTAAGCCTTCGGATCTACACTGCCATCTATTTGCGGCCGCTGGGAGGAGTTCGCGTCGTTTTGGTGCGTCGGGATATGTAAATGTGTTTTTACGGGGATTCACGAACATACGAGCGGGCGTCGCAATCGTTTTCGTCTATTTTTTTATACGTAATGTTAGAGCAGCTTTTTGCTGCTCTAACTTTACGTAGCCCATGTTAAGTATGGCCGTCGTTCCCGCTTCGAATTTATTTAAAATTTTATTTTGTTTACGTAACTCGTCGGGACGTGGATCGCCCGTAAAGTACGCTACATAAACAACGAATGACGTCACAACGTGATTTCGCGCAATGCACGGCGGGAAATTTGCGAACGGAGCATGCGCAGATCGATCGCCGCGGGAACGCGCCTAATTTAAATGTTTCACGCCCCCTACTCGCGCAGATGGATTGCGACGGGAGAAATACACTACGCCGCCGTCGTTTACCGTAGAAAATCTACCTGAATTCCACGTAGAGCAAGGTAAAAAACGGCGGCGTAGTGTATTTCTGATACGCTACGATAATCCATTTCTCTGTGAATCTGCCCCTATGTGTCTACTGTGTACCTGCAGATAGGCGAGAGAAGTCACCATAAGTGGGAACCAGGAAAAGTAATTATTCAATGTCTTCTTTTGCAGAAAGACATGTTCAGGATCTTATTTTTTACTGAACTGGTTGCTTGTATATTGGTAAACAATAATTTAATATTATATTTATATATCTTGTTACTACAACTTAATTGTATTTATATTCTTCAAATTATTACCAAAAACTTGGATTCACAGAGTATAAAAGAAGTACTGTAGCCAATACAGGAACAGGAATGCATTGTATGTGGAAGGCTATTAGCATATACAGTGTATAAATAATATGTACTGTACTCTTACCATTCACAATGACAACTATAACCCCCAACACAGTTTTTAAAGGCCTGATTATTTGCAATTCTTTGTAAGCTAAGGCATGGGAAAAAAATTAACTATATCATCTGAAAGGTTGAATTTATCTTTCATGTTATCTAAGGATTTTATTTATATGTAGCTCACAGCACAAAGTAATAGATTACCGTACTCACTTTTAAATAACAATTCCCAATAGTTGCCACACCCAGGTATTCACCCTGGTATTTTGAAAACTCAGACATTCATAGACACTACATTTTTGGCTTCCTTGGCTGCAAAGCTTCAACACATGTCTTGTTTACATGTCACCTCCTTTAATACAGTGGTATGCATGCATGAGAGCTTAATATGGTGAATTATTAATAGCTAACTCTTTAATGATGAATAGGCACATGTTTCTTCCAAGGGCAATGACGATGATGTATAAATGAAACATTTATATATATTAAAAAAAAAAAATCAGGAATTGGTCTTGACCTTCAACCTTTATGTGTGTGGAAAAAATCAGCATTTATATAGGCATTTAAAGTGGTTCTAAGGGCTAAAAGTTTTTTTTTTTTTTTTTTACCTTAATGGATTCTCTCTTGTCAGCTCCCCACCCATCCATTCCAAAATACTACCTTTACAATCACTTTAAACGTATTACTTTTAGATGGTTAAAAAAAAAATGGTGTTTAAAAATGTTTGCTAGCATATGTATGCACAAAAAAAAAAAGTTTTAAATTGTTCCATACAAAAATTCAAAATTAAGAAATAATATGAATCCAGGACAGTAGTTTATTTTTTTATTTGAAGATTTTACAGTTACAGTTAGAACATATACAACTAGTATGAAGGAATCATTGCGGACACAGCCGCCAACAAGTGTAGATAACAGAAATATGCATCAAAGGCACAGGATAGTAGTTTTTGTCAAAATACCAACAATAGCTAAGGGCTCCATGATAGCTAACTGCATTTGAAATCATGTCAAGCTTTTAAAACACATGCTTATTCTTTTCACAGGGACCTGTGCATTAAAAGCGTGCTCTAAATTTCCACTGCAGTTGGCCACTAAAATACCCTAAGCCATGTTTATCATTGTGAGTAGAGGTTAGTGAACCTGGTCAACTTAGGTTTAAGACGTTCAAGACTCAGCAAACCATGCATTAAGTTTGCAAATTCCAAACATTGCTCCAAACTCTATTAAAGTTTTTGGGATCCAAATCTTGTAATTGTTTCTGCCCATTTTTAAGGTTAATACGCAAGCTATTGTTAAAAAAAAAAGCATAGGGAGATGGTCACTGCCATGGGAGACATGCACCAATGCAATAAAAAAGAAATACTGTTTAGCTGGGAGAGGGCACTTTTATGCAACCTAAAGGGCAACATTGAAAATGCAGAAATCTTTAGGGGAGAGGGAGGAGGAGAGGGAAAGGGTCTTTTTTTTTGTTTTTTGTTTTTTGTTTTTTATATGGGTAATCTTAGTATATACACATAATGAATAATTATTTCCCTCAAATAGAATCTTCTCTTTTTCTATTTTTTCATAATAGAGGGGAACTGGAGTCCCTTTATACTATATACGTATATGTTTTTTATTTTTATTTTATTTTTCTCTTCTTTATATTGTGCACTTAACTATATATGTAGTAATGGAAAATTATTTCCCTTAAAATAGATTGTGGGTTTTTTTTTCTTCTTCGTTTTTTGTTTTTTTCCCACAATACATTTTTCTTTGTATGGGAAGTATATACACAACAATGGAAAATTATTTTCCCTAAAATAGATTTGTCTTTTTTTCTTTTTTTCACAATAGGGGGGAACTGGATTCCCCTTATAATATATATGTATTTTTATTTTTATATTTTTTTTTTCTCTTTCTCTTTCTTTCTTCCTCTTTTTTAAGACTGAGGGGAACTGGATCCCCCCTACATTACAATATTATTTATTTATTTATTTTGGATACTTTTGTGCACTGAGGTATATATATAGTAATGGAAAATTATTTCCCTTAAAATAGAGTGTTTTTTTTTCTTTTTGGTTCTTTGTTCCCACAAACTTTTTTTTTTTTTTTTTTTTGGACTTAAGTATATATACACCAATGGAAAATTATTTCCCTTAAAATAGATTTTTCAGTTTTTCTTTTTTAACAATAGAGGGGAACTGGATTCCCCTATAATATATATGTATATATATATATATATATATATATATATATATATATATATATTTTTTTTTTTTTTATTATAATTTTTTTTTCTCATTTCACGATTGAGGGGAACTGGAACCCTCTTATACTACAATAATTTTTTTTGGGCACTTAGGTGTAGGGGAAAGAGGGAATGGGAGAAGGGGAAGGGAAAAGAAAGGGGGAAAGAAAAAAAAAGGAAGGGAAAGCTATTTCCCCTAAAGTGAATTTTTTCCTTTTTTTTTTCGGGTGTGTTCCCTCTCTTCCTCCTCTCCGGACTTGTCTGCCCTCTCGCTGTGTCCCTCCCCTCCCTCTGAGAACATACAGGAAGTATTGGTCTGGGCCCGAAATGGGAGAGGTAAAATCCAGTATTAGGAATGGGAGAACCTGTCTCCTTCGTCTTCTTTCTTTTTCTTATTTCTCTTTAGTAAGGGGTACAATTTGAGACCATTTATGTTGTAGGTCTGTATTGTATTTGTATTTATTGTATTGTTGAAAAATTAATAAAATAATTTTTGGAAAAAAAAGAAAATGCACAAATCCTTTAGATAACACCGGAAGGCTTTAATGTTGCATGGGGTGTTACATAACAACATGTAATCCTTTAAAAGTAATAGTACGTATTAAAAAAAAGTGAAAAAAATAATTAAGGTTCACCTTTAGATTCCACCTAGACCCTTATCCAGAGATGCAGGCTAAGTGGCCAAGAGAAAGAGGACCATGCATATGTAGCCAGCCCTTCATGTGAGGCTATAGTAGGGAACACATGACTTTTAACATATAAACAATAAAGCTTGCAAGGGGGAAGTAAAGCCTCCTGGCAAGGTCATGACCAAATGTGGTCAAATATGTCGCCATCATGTTTAAAGCATGTTAGAAAAAATTATAAGAATTGAATTATATGTCTATTTTTCTTTTATCTAGTTTATCTCCATATAAATAAAAAAATAAAAAAAATTAAACATTTTGTGGATAGATAGTAAAACTTTTATAGTTCTGTCCCCATAGCAACACATTTCTTGCGAGCAAGGCAGCAAACAAGATAAACATCTTTAGAATAGAAAATACAGCATAAGATTAAATTCCAAATTTTAAATCAGAACTTTATTGTTATTTTATGTTAAATATGTGGTATACTTTTAAAGATCTATAGGAAATGATGCATGTATTACTAGAGTCAGAACATATGAGAGCAACTAAAGACAGGTCCAGCCTACTCCATGTCCCCTTGGGCTTTTTTTTAAGTCATTCCAAGGCATACTTGAGTAATCCTGCTTGGTGTTATTGTAGCTTGTCTCTTTATAGTAATTTATGTAATTGCTATCACTTGGGTCGCTGCTGGATTTCACTTTTGTAGACATCCCTTGAAAGGAATGATTCTTTTACTTTGAATACTAATCACGTTACTTTGAAGCAAATAGAATTCACTGGCAGTATTTTGGGCCAATTTTAGAGACTTAGCTTTCAGACCTTGCGTTAAAGCAAATGAGGTATTTTTCTATCACTTCCTCCCAATTCTGGCAAAGCTAGGAGACAGACGAGAAAGGAAAAGCATACTGCCTGCTTAGCATGAATATGTGCTTCACCTGCATAAATGTATTCTACTGTCTGTCCATGCTGCATAAATGGATTTGACTGTTAATGTTAAACAGGAAAAAAATATTGTGTGTAATTGCTTGGAGGTCATGTTTGAGAATAGAATAAATTGTATTTATTTCCTCTGAGCTCTAAAAGTAATACTTTATACTTATAGTGATCAATGAAAGTATTTATCAAGCAAATCTAACAAAATGTTACACGTGGTGCTATGCTTTGCTTCTACCTCTTATTAAATTGAATTAACCTAGAATTAATTTACTCATGCTAAGGGGGTTTAAAAATGTGCTTATTGAGTTTACATAGATTTAGCTAAGAGTTATATTTGTAAAATAAAGTGTATTATGTTCATGTAGCTTATGAGAATACATACAGTACACAAATACACATACACTATATTGTCGAAGGAAGTCAGAAATATCAGATCGGGGGGAGGGGGAGGTTGGGATAAACTATTATGGATGCTATGTAAAGTATTGTTTTGTACACATATGTATGTTGTATGACGGAAATAACTTTTTATAACTCAATAAAATAAACTTTAAATTAAAAAAATATATATTGTCGAAAGTATTAGGATGCCTGCCTTTACACACACATGAACTTTAATGGCATCCTAGTCCTAGTCTATAGGGTTCAATATTGAGTAGGCCCACCCTTTGCAGCTATAACAGCTTCATTTCTTCTGGGAAGGCTGTCTACAAGGTCCACTCTAAGTCATCTCAAAAGAGTTCTTTCGGGGTTAAGGTCAATTATCTGTGCACCCTTTCAAGGGTCATGGATTGGTATTGCAATGCAGAGTTCAAGCAGTGGGTGGTGATGGAGATTGAGGACGCTTCCATCGCTTTCTTGACATCGCCATGGCTCACTTCCTTACCCCTGGAGGACATTCGGGATCATTCCCTAATAAGCACTACTCTTGCAGTGGTTAGGTCGACCTTCCGCACCACAGATCTCTCACCATTACCCTCCCCTATGACCCCTGTTATAGGAAATCCTGACCTAATTCCCAGACTTACTAGCAGAAGTGTGCGGAAGCTGGCACTCCTAGGGAAATTTCATATAATGGACATGTGGTCACAGTGTGCCCCCCACACCCTCGCAGAAGCCATTTCCAGGCTTTTAGATCCACCAGTCTGAGTGCTAACCAACTTAGACAGTCCCTTCAAAAAGTGCATTATAACCCACAGGATCTCACGCCCTTTGAATCCCTGTGCAAAATGGGGGAATCCTCTAGACATACGTATCCCTGTTGTATGGCTAGTGGGGAAATTGACTTAGATACTCAGTTTACACCACGTGGAAAAAATCTTCTCTTAGCTCACAAATCCTCCATAGCGAACCAATATCAGGGAGTTGGGTACAAAATCCTATCCCGATGGTATAGAGTACCTTACATACTCCACAAGATGGATAGGGCTTCCCCTGACATGTGGTGGCAATGTAATGCAGAGGGTGGTATGATATTCCACATTTTTTGGTCCTACCCTATTTTGAGACCATTTTGGGAGGAGGTTACAACCACTATTAAACACCTGACATCAGTAGATTTGAAAGGTAATTCGGCTGCATGTCTTTTACAACTGACAGAAAAACCTCTTCAGAAGCACAAGAAAACTCTTACCATGCAGCTCCTCAATGTGCCAAGGGGTGTGTCCCTGCATTTTGGAGACAGCCTCAAACAGGGTCCTATGGTGCTCTAAAATTATTTATATTCACCGTATGAATGAACTGACAGCTTCACTCCACAATACAGAAGAACAATTTAGAGACATATGGAGGCCCTGGAGATATTAGACATGTAAGGAGGCTTACCTGCATGAGGTCCCCAATACGAGTCCTTACTGAGCTACACCTGGCAGCTGGCAGGCAAGATTTTCTTTTATTTATACAGTGATCAGTGCATTTTTATAGCACTGATCGCTGTATAAATGTCACTGGTCCCAAAAAAAGTGTCAAACGTGTCCAATCTGTCAGCCGCAATGTCGCAGTCCTGCTAAAAATCGCAGATAACCACATTATTAAATTCTTAAAAAAGATGCCATAAATCTATCCCCTATTTTGTAGATGTGATAACTTTTGTACAAATCAATCAATATACGCCAATTGGGATTTTTTTTACCAAAAATATGTAGCAAAATACATATTGGCCTAAACCGAGGAAGAAATTTGTTCTTTACATTTTTTTTTGTTTATAGTGCAAAAAATAAAAACCACAGAAATCATCAAATACCACCAATAGAAAGCTCTATTTTTGGGAAAAAAGGACTTAAATTTTGTTTGGGTACAACATTGCACGACCACGCAATTGTCAGTTAAAGCGATGCACTGCCGTATCGCAAAAAATGGCCTGGTCAAGAAGTGGGTAAATCCTTCCAGGGCTAAAGTGGTTATGCAAGTTTTTTTTCAAGATTCCTATACATTACAAATTGAGTATGAATTATCCTCGAAATGTCCCTAAGTGTAATTTAAATTTAGTAAAAATGTACTAATTATCCTCAAAATGTCCCTAAGTGTAATTTAAAAGACAAATATGACAATATGATATATCTTCATTAACTCTTTTGCACACATCACAAAGACTAAATGAAGAAGTCTCTTTTAAAGCTGGTACTGTAATGAAATCCAAAATCCAAATGAATTTCTCCGGACACATGATTAGATATTTAGAACACATAATACAGTTCAGGCTTGTATCAATTAGGACTAAATGTGTGAAAAGTAGAAGAACATCCTATAATGAGATATGTGGACTCCAATGAACGTCACACAGTGTCATACATTCTTCAGTCCAATATTATGTAATGAATCCATTTTGATGTACCTCCTATACATGGAAATAAAGCTTATAATGCCTAAATGGTATCGGCAGGGATTTTTCTTCCATAACATGCCCGTAGACCATAATATTACCACTGAGAGTAACTGTATTGAGCTATCTAATGACAGCCAAATACAGTGCTGCTCCTTCTCTACCTGAAACTACCATTGGGCTCCCAAAGCATGTGGGTGCGCTAGTTCCAATGCTGCACGCGCCTGCTATATGATGCTGTTGTGGCAGGGTTTCAAGTGTCCCCTAGCACCTGTGACAAGTAGATGAAGCTGTGTTCAGGGCCAGGACCAGAAGGGAGAGCAGTCCCAGGTTCAAAGATTCCATGTGGGGGAATGCCACATAGATTGCTTCACCCACCCTCCTCAATGGATATCACTAGAGTGTAATAATCCTGATTTGTTCCCTGGGTCCTGAGGCTGTGACCTCCTATTATAGTCAGTCTCCCTTGGACTGGTACTTCCCTGCTACTGCCATACTAAAATATATCCCTCACCACCTGACAGACCTCAGAGACTTTGCATCCCACAAACAGCAAGCAGCTGGAAAGATGGAGGCTAGCCACCAGAGAACCCCTTTCCAAGTTTACAAATTAACTTCCCAAAAGCATTTTGAAAAGGGAGTTTCTTCTATGCCAGGCTGTGCCTGTATGCCCAATGCTTACATTAGGAATGAGGGCTCTTGGGTGGGGGGGGGGGCTTCTGAGGCAGAGTGCTATAATGTTTTTAAGACATGCAAGGTTCCTTTCACCAGTCATGATCTGTTTCTACTAGATAGTGAAACACCAGTATCTTGTGATGACATCACTGCATCTAAAATAATTTATGTAATGCAAATGAAAAGGTTTTTGTTTAAAAATGTTATTATCATGGTAATGAGAGGGAAAAAGATAAAATATAAGCAGAATAAACTTTAGCTTCATCTCTAAATAAACCCCTCATAATCTTACTGAAGATGACATCTGAACAAGGCTGTCAAACAAATATAACTACAGGTCCTCTATGACTTGTCATTGCCAGCACCTGCCCAAGGCCAGGAATCAGTTATAAAAACAAACAAAATTCCTAAAAACGAATCATCATGCGCAGACAAGCGGAAACTTTGACTGTAATTAAAATAAATGAACCAGCTGTAAATCCCAAACATTTGATGCAAAAAAAAACATTACAGAGAGTACTGCAAATCCCTTATTTAAGATTGACATACAGTATATCACAAATTTAATATGAATTTGGTCACAAAGGTTATGAGTAGTTTTCTCACCGTCCATAGATTCATATATGGGTGGTACAGCTTTACCTCACCTACCACCACTGGAGAGTCTGAAAGCAATGAAACATGGGTGTATATAATAATAATTATCTGGTACTGGTAGACAGAAACGGATTGAAGCAGGCTTGACATGATGCATTGACTCTGCCAGGATGCAGAAGCTGAGAAGAAATAGTTGCCTATATCTAGGCTATATTGCCTAGATTTGAACCTGATGGTGAACTTTGCAGGTTACTACTGCTAAGCCTCTCTTTATCACCCTTCATGCATGTGGCACATGAGTGACTGTGATTTTCATGTGTCTGTTTACACTGGACATGTAAGATGCATACTGGCAGTTGCACCAGTTGGAAATTTGATTATGAGCTGTTTGCATTGTTTTCATTGCCTTTACCAGTAATGGTTTGAAGAGTCTTGTGACCATCATTGGCCCCAGGAAGGTATGCCTCATTATACTTTTGGATGGCTACATATGTGTTATTTTAGACTTACCTTTGTGATTGCATGGGAATATGGTGAGCTGTCAGTAGCTCTCCCAAATGTTGAAGTGTTCAATAAGTACATTAAGTGGATTCCAATGTTAGTCAGGGAATCTATTTGAGTCTATGAACTAACCCAGTAATTGTGCCCAATTGCTCTTAGGTGTACTGATACCCAGGGATTTTTTGTCTCAGGAGAGGTGCCAGTACTGGTACTCATGTCCTGCCTGCTAAGCACGACCCGAACACTTTTCTGTTTCCCAACCCCTTGCGGACCTAACTTTTTTTTTAAAAAGAGAAAGGAACCAAATTATTGTACAGGCAGCACATTTTATTGTAAAATCACTTTATAATATATGCAGTGCTTTATAATTAAATATATGGATGTGACACTGAAAGAAAAAGATCAATATTATATAAAATACCTTTTCCAGAAGCCTATTGTAATAGGATGGGCGAGCTGGAGCCCAGCTATTCTTGGAGGACGTTCTGTATTGCACTGGTGACAGTATTGTAAAAAATAAAAAGTGTGAATTTTTTATTTATTTTTAATTCCTACATAACGTCACAAAACTCGCTATGACTCTTACTAAATACTGTACCTTGGACTTGCCTAAAAGGGGTGATTTGGGGGAAATTTGTACTGTCCTGGCATTTTTGGGTCTCAAGCTTTCAGCATATAAGGACTGATCGATTTTCAGATATACAGTGAAGTCAATATATATTTGAACACAGGCACAATTTTCATACTTTTGGCTCTGCATGCAACCAGAATTTTTTTAGAATGAAACAATCCAAATGAATTTGAAGTGCAGACTTTTAGCTTTAATTCAAGTGGTTGAATCTCAGTAAAAATTTTAGTAACTGCAACCATTTTTATACACAGTCCTCCCATTTTCAGGGCCTCAAATGGAATTAGACAAATGAATATAATTGTAAATAAAAAGTTTATTTTTTAAATTTTGTTGAGAATCCCTTACTAACAATGACTGCCTGAAGTCTGGAACCCATGAAAAAACTCTGGTTCATCCTTCCTGATGCTTTGCCAGGCTCTAACTACAGCTGTTGTCATGTTGTTCTTTGTTTTTGTGTCTTCCTGTCTTTAGTTTTGCCTTCAGCAAGTAGAATGCATGCTCAATTGGGTTGAGATCAATGTTCTATCCCCTATTTTGTAGCCACTATAACTTTTGCGCAAACCAATCACTATACGATTACTGCGTTTTTTTTTTGTTTTGTTTTTTTACCAAAAATATAATATATATATATATATATATATATATATATATATATATATATATATACATATCGGCCTAAACTGAGAAAAAAATAGTTTTTTTTTTTTTTTAATGGGATATTTATTATGGTAAGACATTGCCCATTCACGTAGCGCCAGGAGGCTCATGCATGTGCAGTAGGGAATCGGGCGGTGAAGCCGCATCACTTCACTTCCTGATTCCCTCACCGAGGATGGCGGTGGGGCAGCCGAGACCCGAGCGATTGCTTGGGTTCGGCTGCCGTCATTGCGGGCACCCTGGACATGTAAGTGTCCTTATTAAAAGTCAGCAGCTACAGTGTTAGTAGCTGCTGACTTTAATTATTATTATTTATTTTTTAACTGGACCTCCGCTTTAAAGGACCCTTAAATTATGTTATATTATGTTACTGTGCCCATAATCCAAACCTGTCTCCTCTGGTTTATTGATGCATGCATGTTAAGTTGTATGTCAACATGTGTTGTATTAAGACAGCTTTTTCATTTGAATTAGCTGCCAATGCACCTGAAAGGTCAAACAAGCACATGTAACATTTTTTTTCCATTGTAGTGCACCACATTGCATGGTAGTGCATCATGGTATGTTGTAATGTGATGCATGTGCATTAGAGGTGTGTAATCTAAATGCACTGTAGTGCCATTCAAAATTAACCACAATGTGCTAATGTACATAATATGTATTGCCATTGAAAATAAAGGGCACTGCAGCACACAATACTCATAAGGTATGTTACTGCAATGTGGTTGCATTAAAGGGGCCCTTACAGATAAAATACACTTTAATTAATGCATTCAGTATTAGACCCTGTACCACTAAGGTCAACATGTATTATTTTATTTTGATAGCCATACTCACATTCTCAAAGTGCTTGCCAATAGAAATAATGATGAACATTTAACCCTTGCAGTGCTGGTAAGCCCCAACTCTGTGGTGTCCAGAGTTGGATTTTAAAGCCACGTACACACGATCAGTCCATCAGATATGAACGGTCTGAAGGACCGTTTTCATTGGTTAATGGGGCCCACACACGGTTAACCTGTCGTGTGTACGAGGCCTAAGGAGTATGTAAACCCCAACACTAAACTTCACATATTTGGTTTGTTAAAACTATTGAAAGCATTTTGTTATATCTGTTTGATAGGTGCAAAATGCACCTCTTGGCCTTGCCAGGAATCTGATCAGCTGAAAACGTTCTATGCTCTCTGACTTTGTTGCAGTCTTAGGCTACATACACACGACTAAACAAATCCGATCAAATCGGTCTGACAGACCGTTTTGATCGGGTTTGTCTCCTGGGATATATTGGTTTGATCGTGTACACACGATCAAACCAAAATCCCCGCCGGCAGACAGCGCGGTGATGTTGACGCCGCCACGTCACCATTCGGCGCATGCAGGAGATTTTTGTCCACTGGTTAGGCGTACTATCCAGCAGACACGTCGGACGGACGGGTTTCAGCAGACAGATTTTAAAGCATGCTTTAAAATTTGTCTGCTGGAAAAACCTGTCTGTTCACCCATACACACGATCAAATTTGTCTGCTGAAACGTTCCGTCGGACCGGTTTCAGCAGATAAATTCGATCGTGTGTACGCGGCCTTATATGCTAGCATTGTTCCCTGATTTCTCTGAGAAATATGGAACCTCTTGTTATTATTTATGGAGATGAGAGAGGGATTGTTTTGGATTCCCATTCTACGGTGCTACAATGCAACAAAAATACTGCTCCTCAATAGATACAGTATGGTGAGAGCGCATTGTCATCTGAAAAATGTGTAGTATTGGCAGAATCACCAGACAAAAATAAAGGAAAAAATCCAGAAAAATAATTCTAATGCAGTCATCACATCTAAGGAGTGGTAAGCTGCAATGTATTGAATGTTATATTGAATTGTTGTACACATTTGTAAACATTCTTTAACAGTGGGAAATACTAAAACAGAATGTCAAAATCCTTCCACACTGGATATTTGTGTAATTTAGGTAAACAAATGGATTCATAAAAAAAAGAAAATGACTGTACAAAAACTTTTAGTCTTGATGACTGGATGTAGCTGGATCCCCCATAGTTTTGCCACTGAAAGAAACAATAAAAACAACAAAAATCATCATATTGACAATAATTTCAGAAGAAAAAATTAGGAAAACTAGACTTTAATTTGTGTTGCCATCAAAATTGTGTTACATGTACTCTATTATTGGATCACTTTTGTAACGTGTAAGACAGCAATATGCCGGCTGGCTCTGCAACAAGTTGATTTGCGGCAGAGATCCATAACCTTTCATACATTCACAAAATGGGAACAGTGAGATTTTCCTTTCCCGAGCGCACTCTCTTTAATATTGCTGCTTATCTCTTGCTTCCCTGAAGGCTTTTTACATGATGCTGACAAGACATTTCAGTTTATACTTTGCAGGTCATCCCAGTTATAGCACATCAAGTTATTTTGGCAGATAAAAAAAAAAAAGAAAACAAAATACTTTACTATATGCTGCCTCTGCGGAAATCTTTCAACTGAGAAAACTGTCACTCTCAGAAGACAGGTGATTACTTTGCTAATAAAATTAGATTAGAAAATATATGGCTGTTGGTTTACAACAAGGTGAAAGGTCTTGGATGAACTATCGATCAATAATGACATAGCTATTACACAAAGACAATGGAGCCGGAATGACTTAGCAGCACATCCATTGAGGTCTATAAACTGCGCTCTTTAACACGGCTCTAGGCACAACACATTTACTGCAGCAATACATAATATTATACAAAGAGCCTGTTGTGGAAGGTAATTCATGTAATTTATTTGGAAAGATAGTAGTATCAGGCTACAGGTTAAGCTAATGAAAACAACAATGAACCTGTGACCAGCAGCGCAAATTATATTATTCTGTAAAAGCAGAACTAAACCCATCTATTAACTGTTTACCATAACAGTTCAATTCAAGTCCTGCTGTGAATGATAACTGTAATTCCCGAGTACATGTGATCAGATTTTCCGTCAGGAAAACCTTAAATTGTTTTTCCGACTGAATTCCGCTCAAGCTTGACTTGCATACACACGGTCACTTGAAGTTCTTTGATCTTTCAACCGTCAAAACGCAGTGACGTACAACACTTCAACAAGAACAGAAAATGAAGTTCAATTCCTCCCGAGCATGCGTCGAATTGTTTCTAAGCATGCGTGGGAATTTTGCGTGTCGGAATTGCTACAGATGATCGGAATTTCCGATTGGATTTTTTTCCGTCAGAAAATTTGGGAACCAGCTCTCAATCTTTTGTTGGTGGAAATTCCGACAGCAAAAGTCCGATGGAGCATACACACGGCCGGAATTTCAGTCCAAAAGCTCACATCGGACTTTTCTTGTTGGAATTTCTGACCACGTGTACGCGGCATTACAGTTGCTTGAACTCTCAGATGAGCAGACCAGCCATCAAATTGCTTCATAACCAATCACATGTGCAGCACCATGGCACTGCCAAATCAAACAGAGGCTAAGATGGAAGCTTCTTTGGCTGTAAATAATCGGAGGGTTTGGTTCTGATTGAAGTGCTTCCCATTTTGCCCTAAAAGTGAAGTATAATGTACTGTAAAAACATTATTTGGGTTATTAGTGTAGTTTTTATCTTTACCACTTCCTGCCTGTAGGATGTCATATTCAGCTATAGGCTTCATTCAGATATCTTTGTTTTCAGTAGACAATTCCCTCACAAGCCATCCCCTGGATTGCTTTTACAGATAGCCCTTTTGCAGGCCTCTGGAGCCTCGCCAGGCTCTCCTATGCAATCTGGATTACTATAGGGCTGACCAAGGACCGGTAGTCCCCGGCCATCTCTATGATCCTGGGAGGCCAGAAGCAATGACATAAGCACTGCCAGTTTTTTTTACCTGGAGAGCAGAGATCATTTTTTTTTATCTCATGCTTTCCAGGATAGAGTAGATATCTAGGGTCTAGCATGCCTTATTCAGATTACAAGGGATGTTTGACCAAGATATTACCCTAACTATCCTGTGATGTATTGGTACCTTGCTAGACAGGAAGCCATTAAAGAAAAAAAGCATATGCCATTTTGAAACTTAAATAGATCTATGATCACAGCATATCCTTTCATTTTATAATATCAGTAATCATCATTATAATGATAATATAAACAATAGTTATATAGTTCTGCCTATCTGAGGGCCATCTCTTTCCAAAATGTTCTGGATTCCCTGCATGGTTTGCAGCTTCTCTGCTATTAACTTTCTAAGGACTACATATCCCATGGTACCTTGCTGCTTGCAAGCACTGATTTCTATACAAACTCTACCTCTTGAAACTTCTCCCTGCAACTCCTCTGTAGTTTAGAAGGCAGACTGTGAATTATGTGACATAGCAATGCCTATTTACAGGACATAGTGAATATGTATCGTAGAATTCAAGAAAATAAATGTGTAAGTATCTTTACAGGGTAAGTTTGCAAGCTTCAAGGTCATTCAGAATCACAGGGTTAGGCTCAAAATAATGAAATACAGTGTGTGAATGAATATACAATAATAAATGTTGACCACAAATACACTTTGATGTGTTTGAAAAAGTTAATACACATTTTTGGAAATAATCCATTATAATGATTTCTAGGAATAATTAAGGAACCAGGTTATTTTATAAATATGTTCCCTTTTTTACCCACTTGCTGTCCTGCCACCGTCAGTATACTGCGACAGGTCAGCACGATCCCACGAGCCGTCATAGCTGTACGTTGGCTCCTTTAAGCAGGATAGCAGGCTTCCACTACACTGCGGTGGTGCCGATACTCGTGACTGGTGGTCGCGATGACCGCCGACTACACACGATCGCGGGCATGAGAGGAAGAATAGGGATGTGTGTAAACACACACATCCCTGTTCTGTTCTGAGAGGAGATGCAGATTGTGTGTTCCTAATAGCAAGGAACCACAATCTGTCATCTCCTATAGTGAGTCCCTTCCCCCACAGTTAGAACACACACTAGGGAACACGGTTAATCGCCCCTAGTGTTAACCCCTTCCCTACCAGTGACATTTTTACAGTAATCAGTGCATTTTAAAAGCACTGATTGCTGTATAAATACCAATGGTCCCAAAAATGTGTCAAAAGTGTCCGATGTGTCCGCAATAATGTCCATTCCTAATAAAAATCACAGCTTACCGCCATTACTAGTAAAAAATAATAAATAATAAATGAAAGTATCTCTTTTACGCTACGCCAACACAGCGCAGAGATGCAAGCATGGAATTCACAAAGCAAATGCTCCCAACGTTGCACCAGCGTGGCGTATATTTCATAGGCGGAAGCCAGGGGAAAGTGGAAGTAGGTGGAAGTGGGCTGGAAGTGGGCCTGATCCATGCTAATGAAGCGTGACCCCATCCAAATGATGGGCCGACGCCAGACAAGTACTTAAAATGAACTGCGCATCCGTCGAGACGTGGACGTATCCCTGTGCGCATGGGCACAACCCACGTCGGCCCATATTCACAGACGTTTAACGTACAATACGTAGGCTTGTGTTTCCTGGTCCATACCTTTGCATGGGTTGCGCCTCATCTATGGGGAATAACTTTACGGCGGACATAAAACTTACGAAACCGCGTATATCAAGTACGTCCATGAATCGGTGTATCTCCCTCGCATATTTGAATAGAAAATCAATGGGAGCGCCACATGCGTCCAGCGTAAATATGCACCCACTCTACGCCGGCGTAGGCAAGTTACGTCGGTGGGATGAAGACTGTTTTTAGGCGTATCTTAGTTTGTGGGTTCGGCGTACAGATACGACGGCGCATATTTGTACTTAAGCGGTGTATCTGGAGATACGTTAGTGCAAGTGCTTTGTAAATCTGGGCCTATAACTTTTGCACAAACCAATCAATATATATACGCTTATTGCTAATTTTATTAACAAAAATATGTAGAATACATATTGGCCTAAACTTTTTTTTTTTTTTTATGTGATATTTATTATAGCAAAAAGTACAAAATATTGTGTTTTTTTTCAAAATTTACGATCTTTTTTTGTTTAAAAAATAAAAAACTTTGATGATAAAATACCACTGAAAGAAAGCTCTGTGGGAAAAAAACAATCAATTTTGTTTGGGTACAGTTAAAGCGACGCAGTGCCGAATCGCAAAAAAATGGCATGATCATTCAGCAGCCAAATCTCCCGGGGCTGAAGTGCTTAACATCTCCCCAATTACAAAAATATATGGCATCCTTTTGACTTTTTCTGTATGAACTGTTTCAGATGCCATGCTCAATAGCACACATCTTTAAAGTAAAATATTTATCTTTTAGAAACAGGGGCACCATTTGTCTCTAAGGACTAATTTTTCAAAAGTTCCCCATAGATCTGAACGATTAATAAAATATTAAAGTGTTACTAAAGCCAGGACCCTGCATTCGCTATATCTATATATAGCAGTTGAGACTTCTATCAGTGTCTGGCACTGGTTAAAGCTTGTAGAGGGAGTTTTCATTCTACTCTGACTGTCCTATGAGGCTGCAGGACCCCTGACCCTCTGTCTGGACAGTGCTGATTGGCCCTGTGCTGATCACATGCACCCTCCCAAGGAAAAAAACTCTCTAGCAATACACACCAAACTGAGGATGTACAGGGTGCCTCCAAAGGCTCTTTATGCCTTGCGGTGCGGCTCAGGTGCGAATTCAGGCCCATTATCTTCTATGGGTACGCAGCTGATTCGCAGATGTGTTCATTTCTCTTCAGGATTTCTTCTCATTCAGCTCAATACACTTCCCCCCTCCCCCTCCCCTCTCCCAGGTCTCCAAATTCACAGCTAATCTGCAGTTAAAACGCAATGGATCTGCTGAACACTTCTCTTATCTCTCTGCAAAGATAAGAGAGCTGAAATTCGCACCGCACAAGTGTGAATCCGGCCTTACTGTATATACAGATTGATATTACTTTGGGTATAGTAACACTTTAAGTACTGAGCATATGGTCACATAAACAAAGGTAATGGAAAAGAAAATGTGCATGTATTGATGTGTATCTACAGTATCTATAGAAATAAGTTCAGCTCTCACATTTGTGTACTTCCTATTGGCCAAAGCAATTTTCACATTTTCGGCGATAGGCCTGTTTATTTGGAAAAACCTTCATCATTAAGATAACTAAGTAACAGTAAAAGATTTCTGTTGGCAATTGTGTCTTCTTTTCTGCATTCCGTAATCAAAATAATAAATAAGCATAATATATGTAAAAAAAAAATCAACAACATATTTGTCTACTTTGGATCAGTGGTAGTTTAAAAATAAATTTGTGTTACTGTAAATACAAATATATTTTACTCTATAACATGTCCTGTTTCAAATAACACTAAAATATGATTCTGGTACAAATTTTTGCAAGTTTGCTACTATAATAAAGATTTTTTTTCATTTTAAATATAACAATTATTTCAATGGTATATTTAGCAGACCAAAAGAGAATAAATACATAAATTAATTTGTATGGTTTACATATACCTGTACTTTAATATTCCATCATAGAACTTGGAGAATGGTGATATAGGGGACAAAATATATACTTTATTTAGTATTGTGTTATGTGCACAGTGCACCAGAGAGAAACTAAATTGAAAGGTAAGTATTATAATGGATGAGCCTCTAAAATTGTATTTCATCTCTTTGATGAAATAACAAAATGAGATCTTCTTTTATTTTTTTCTAAACGGGTTTTAGCTTTGGAGAAGAGCTTGGCACTTCACCCCTATCTGTTATATCTAATAACATGCAAACAGCTCATTATTGTCAAAATTAATTCACGGACATACTAAAGCAAATGCCAACAGTTATTCCAAATGTATTTTAAGTGGAGTAAGCCTACAGCATTTGAAAGCAGATATTTAAATAGTATTCTGTATTAGACATTTATATCATCAACATCAAAGTGTTCAGTGGATATTTTATAAAAGTTTGCTTTTGATCATGGCGTGATGTCTTAAGGTTATAGTGATAAGTTCAGCAACTTAATTGGAAGTGGCAAGTAAAGATGAACAACTCTTTGATAATCAAACGTGAGCTAAGAACTGAGGTGATCCAAAGTAAATTTGATTTCGATTTGTTTTAAAAAATTATTTACTAAACAGAAACAGCTATGTGACTATTATGAGATCTAATTACCGTATTTATCGGCGTATATCGCGCACTTTTTTCCCCTTAAAATAAGGGGAAAATCGTGGGTGCGCGATATACGCCGATAGCTGCTTCCCGCGCTAAGTTTGAATGGAGCCGCCGACATATACTGAGTGCAGTACACTCGGGTACATTCGGCTAGGCTCGGCTTCGCTCGTGCTCACGCATAAACGTCACAGAGCGTGAGCACGAGGGAAGCCGAGCCTTGCCGAATGTACCCGAGTGTACTGCACTCGGTATATGTCGGCGGAGGTGTTCGAACTGAGTGCGGGAAGTGGGGATTCGACCTGAGGCGCGCACTGGAGAAGCCGGGAGGACACCACCGAGGCCGCAGACGGACACCGGACCAGACGATGGACGCCGGGCAAGACACCAAAACTGTAAGTAATAAAATCTTATAACATTTTTTTTTACAGGAATTTCGTGGCAACTTTAGGGGTGCGCGCTATACGCGGGAGCGCGCTATACCCCAATAAATACGGTAGTTCTGTCCTGGATCTGTGCATGATTTGTGAAATGTAGTGAATGTGTTCACTTTTTTTCTAGGTAGTTACTATTTTTTCTTAGGAGAATATTGTTCCCACCTTTCATGTATACTTTAGTGCTTCTGACCCCTGTAGTCTCCTTTGTTCCCTTTCTCTGACGGAGAAAAAAACGTGCATTGAACTCGGCTCGTCGTAGTGTTGTACAACACCACGTTTTAGATGGTCGGAATTTGGTGTGACCGTGTGTATGCAAGACAGCTTGAACGAAATTCCTTTAGAAAAATCCATTGGCGTTTATCCCGACGGAAATTCCGATCGTATGTATGGGGAATTAAGCATCACCTATGGGAATTTTTGTGCATCATTGTTTTTTGGCAATATTGCGGGCACACACATTTTTAAGACATGGAATGTTTGGTATCTATTTACTCGATGCAACCTCATCTTTTATAATTGAACTAAAAATGGGTATTATATGGTGTGATTTTGCACTAAAATGTTGCAGTCTGACAAGCTATAGTCCTACTTTATATTACAATGCCAAATGCTTGCTGCTGAAATGAGCGGAACAGAGTTTTGGAGTACGGGATTTTTTCAATTACCACACATATGCTCACGAGCCTGTGTAAGGATTTTGAAGGGCCGGGCATCACAAATATCAATAGCTGTAGGTTCAAAAAGTGTAATAGATTTTTGTTCCCATCATTATTTTGTTAATGTAAAGGTGGGAAGATTTAATGATCCTGATTAGGAGCTAATTTTCTGCTCCCCCATAATGTATTATTTAGTTTAGATTGTTTTAAGTGAAACCAACTGTATTGGTAAATACATTATTTAGGAAAATTGCTTCCAATTACAATTTGTAATATCATTGATAATTGGACAGCAAAGTCAAATACTCTTGCTAGACCCAAGGGAACATCTATTGAACAAATTGATTACTTAATTTGTAAACATTTTCTGGGCAAAGATAACTGTTCTGGAATTAAAAGGCAAACCTCTGTCTTCCTCAATTACATTTCAACATAGTTGGATATAAACATTAACAAATTGTGAAAGGATTCTTTGAAAACATACAGTATATACAGTATGTAAACCTCTATATACATGTGGGGGGCATATAAATAAAAATACAAACACAATAAATACAGTTAAAAGAGTTAAGCTTTGAAGTAAACAGATTGCTGATATTAATCTAATTGCCAGAATAGGAAGTGATGGCAAATCTCTCATACGGATACACAGAGAATTTTTTTGTTGATGAACAAGGAAGGTTTTTAACTTCTAAAAGTGTTTCACTTCCTCTCCTTGCCTTCCTGTCCCTGTGACAACCACTTAATTTCCTATATGGGCATCACAGAGACAAGAAGTGAGGGAAAATATCTTAAGTAGGGTCACAAACTCTATCCAAAGTTAAAGCAGTTATAAACCCAAAAAACAAAAAATTTACTATATTGCAGCTCACATTTTCCTAAAAGTGCTGGCTGCCTTAGTTTTCTTATTTTTTAGGCTTTTTTTTCTGAGTTTCAACCTGGTAATACATCCAGTAACACACTTCCTGTCTTGGTGTGCTTTGATTCTGAATAGATTTGCATAGACACCTTTGGGCAGCAGCATTTTGTGATAGTTGCACTGGCAGATTTAGATAGATTAGACTAAAAAATTAAAAACCAAACGCCAGCTCGTGGCCTTTTAAACAATTACAGCAATGGTTTTGTTTTTTTACTTTTTACATTTTGGAATAAAGCATTAAATGGTTTGTCTCAACCCACTAACTGACATTTTGGTGGACAGCTTGGTCTGTTACTGAAGTTGTAAAATAAAAGACTTAGGCCGCGTACACACGATAGGTTAACCAGAGGACAACGGTCTGATGGACCGTTTTCAACGGTCAAAACCAATCGTGTGTGGGCCCCATTTAACCTTCTGTTTAAAAAAAATCCAACTTGCTTTAAAATTTAACCGATGGGCGCCTAACGATAGGTCAAAAACGATCGTTAGTAGGCACAAGGATCGGTTAAAAATCCACGCATGCTCAGAATCAAGTCGACGCATGCTTGGAAGCATTGAACTTTTTTTTCAGCACGTCGTTGTGTTTTACGTCACCGCGTTCTAACACGATGGTGTGTAGGCACATCAGACCATCAGTCAGCTTCATCGGTTAACCGATGAGAATGGTCCAAAGGACCGTTCTCATCAGATGGACTGATCGTGTGTACAAGGATTTATTGGTAAAATCACCAGGTGAAAATGAGGGGAAAAAGTTAAAAAGTGCAGCTGCCACAGCTGAGAATCGATAAGCTGAAATATATTACATTTTTGTTTTTGGGTTTAATACTGTTTTTAATCCCTGACCTCCAAAGGCCTACTAGTGACCCGACATCCTTCATTGTAGTGTGGGTTATTAGGCATGGTGGGTGTATTGCAAGTTGGAAACATGGGCGCCAGTCACTTTTTTGAATGCAATTTATTAGATTTATTGTGTCTTAAACAGAACTGAGTTAGGGCCAGGACACCCTTAGGCAGATGTAATAGTAATTGGCAGAAAAAATAATAGGCAGTCAGCTATACAGGTAGGGGGCCTTTGAGCTGGATGCAGCAACTATATTTGTAGAACTGCTGTCTCCTATGGCAACTGAACTTTGAACAGTCAATAGAGATCCATACACGTAACTCACAGTAGCCCATTATAGATCTTCTCTCACATCTCACAGTATCCTACTGTAGATCTTCACTCACTGAGCTCCCGGTCTCTTACTAGACTTCAAGATCCCAGACACATGCAAATGATCCATTGTTAGATGTTTCAAGGGGGGGCATCCCATTTATAATTCTCTTATTTAAGAAACCTGAAGGCAGAACAACATTTTCTTCAATTGGTAGATGTATAGGGTGCTTACAACACCCCAATGACAGGGATTATACTTTTTTTCTCTCCAGTTCACTCAACGTATTCTAGAATTTATTACTTTTTCCTTACACATAAAGACTTGGACAGAGTCCGAGCCACCACCCTCGAACCAATTCTACTCTCTGATCACAGACCAGTTCATATGGAGTTATACCTGAATATAGTGGCCACAAATAAATTGTCTTGGGTGCTTAATGATGCATTGCTAGAGCACCCTATCACCATGTCTGAGGCTTCACAGGGATTAGAAGATATTTTAGCCTGAATTATCAACCTAATACCTCTCCGACAATACTGTGGGAGACGCATAAATGCTTTATTAGAGGAATATTTCTCAAACACGGCGCTTTGAAACCGCTTCTCGAATCTTAAGGATTAGTAAACTTGAGGCTACCCATAAAAAAACACTTGCTTTGCAGACACATAAATAATTACTCTCTTTGCGACAACAGTACAACCAAATTGCAAACTCAGAAGTAAGGGAGAAATTGCATCAACATAAACAGTCTATCTAAAGGTGTGGAAATAAACCAGGTGTACTCCTAGCTAGGGCACTGAAAGGGTCACAAACAAAATCGTTTGTTAGTCAAATTACATCTGAGTCAGGCTCTAAATTTTTAGATGTGGCTATCGCTCAGGAATTTCAAAAATTCTATCAGAGACTTTATAATCTTCATAAAACCCAAACTCAGCAATGTCCCATCCGTGTAGACCAGAAAGAATGCAGGACAGGATATAGACATTATATACTGGTCCTACAGCAGCAGTGTTGGATAATTGAAATATTTAAATAAGAAATCAGAGGAATAAAAAGGTATGGAGTATCCCAAAGCAGAGCTGTGGTGGTAAAAAGGGAACCCCCTCTGTCCATTCAAACATCGTTGTGGCCGTCGCCCTAAAAAGGTTACCACACTGGAGGAGAGGGGGTGGACTGGTGTGTCCTAGAACCTTAAAGAAACCCTTCTTGACAAGTGGTGTGTGCATAGTCAGATCAGACCCCAGAATAAGGTATATAGGGGATGATAGAACGATGAGGAATAGTAGGGGGGGAGGGGGAAAGGGAAGGGAGCAGATGGGGAAAGGGGGGAGGAAATGGGAACAGGACCACAGAGGGAAGGGCAATATGGGGGAAAGAGGGAGGAGTGAGAGAAAAAATTCAAATATGGAGCATAAGATCAATGCTGGGGAGTGGAAAAAAGAGTGAAAGGGACTTAAAAGACAGGGGGAGGGAGAGAAAATGGAAGGAAAAGGGGGAAAGGGGGGACGTGTGGGGATGGGGGGGAAAAACAAGACCTGGGGAACGGGGGAAGAAGAGGAAAAGAAGAAAAGAAGAAAACAAAGAAGAATTTATTGGAAAAAGAAAATGACAAGGTTAAAATGTTATGTGATAAGGATAAGTGCAAAGAATAAGGATGTGAGGGTGTGGAGTGAGAGGGATAGGGGAGTGGTGTGGGGGTGAAAGGTGGATGAGGAGAGGAAGGAGAAAGAGAAAGAAAACTAGAAGGGGCCAGTATGGTGTGGGTGAAAGTTATATACGAATGGAGGCAAAAAGTAAAACCCGCCAGAGGTTTCGTTACCATCTTTATCCAATATATTGATATTGGCAGTAAAGGAGCAAGACACCCTATCTCTTCCCTTATATTTGGAATTTTTTAAAAGAAGGGCAGGACTTTTTGTAACTTGGAGACTGAATACTTTGTAAAAATATATACCGCTATGAGCATTCCCCACCCCAACTAGGAAGGGAGAGAAGGGTGTGTAGCTCTCCATGAAAAGGCATTTATTGGTTCAATTAGGTTCAGTCGTTTATGAAATATCTTTGGGGTTAAATTGACTCTGTACACTGCCCTATTATATGAGATGAATTTCTGTCCATTGTTATCCAAAATGCGAATGCATCTTCAATTCTGGCAAACTATTACTCTCACGTGGGTCGGGAGATGCAATGCATTTAAGATGACAATGCTCCCCCAGATTTTATACCTAATGCAAGCAATACTGAATAAATTACCTCAAGCCTTCTTCCTCTCGTGCCGAACAATGCTGACTAAATTTATTTGGAGTAATAAGAATGCCAGACTTTGTCATTCTATAATAATCTTCTTCAAGAGTTTATGTGCGGAGGGGAAATATGTACCACACCTGTTGTCACTCTTGTATAAATGGACCATTGAGCCCCCAGAAGGTTATATTCCCTTAGGCCTCGTACACACGATGAGATATGTCCGCTCAAACTTGTCCGACGGACAGTTTAGAGCGGACATGTCTCATCGTTTCGGTCCGATGGCTGTACACACCATCGTCAAAATCCCCGCCACAGACAGCATGGTGACGCGGCGGTGACGTGACGCCGCCACGTCACCGCTACGTCACCGACCAGGAAGTAAACACTTCCGCGCGCATGCGTCGGACATTTCACGATCAATGTGCGGGAGGATATGTCCGCTGGTTTCCCGTAAAAGCGGACATATCCGAAGGACAGGTTTGTAGCACAAATTTCAAAGCCTTTGAAATTTGTCCGATGGACAAATCTGGCTAGCCCGTACACACGTGATTTGTCGTCAAACGGTCCATTGACCGTTTTCACCAAATTCGATCGTGTGTACGCGGCCTTAGGCGACCGACCGATTTGAACAAATCTGTCGCTGGGGACATATTGGTTTGATCGTGTACACACGATCAAACCAAAATCCCCACCACCAGACGGCGCGGTGAGTAAAACCGCACTTCCGCGCATGCGTCGAAACCATTTGGCGCGTGTGCAAGAAGACATGTCTGCTGGTTAGCGTACTAACCAGCAGACATGTCGGGCGGACGGGTTCCCAGCCGACAGATTTCAAAGCATGCTTTGAAATCTGTCGGGTGGCCAAATCCGTCGGCTCGCCCGTACACATGGTCGAATCTGTCTGCTGGGACGGTCGGGCCGACCGTTTCCAGCAGATAGATTTGATAGTGTGTACGCGGCCTTACACATATGCCGATGGGAGGAGGACTTGCAAATTTCACTTTCTAGACAGAAAATCAATAGGATACTCCCACTGGCCCATGAATCCTCCATAGCAAGCCATTTTAAAGAACAGGGATATAAGTTACTGGTTAGGTGGTATAGGATTCTGGTCCTATTTAATAAGTTATACCCGCAAACGTCTGGGCTCTGCTGGTGCTGTAATTAAAGAGCAAGGGACAATACTTTACTACATTTTTTTGGGGTGCTCGTTACTTACACCGGAAAATATGACAGCGTCAATCTATGGAATAGAGGAGGAAATTAGGCACACCTGGTGGCCAAGGACGACCTTTAGGTGCACATCCCTTTTTACTGATTGTCTCTCTGTCTAGCTTAACAATTACTTATTCTTGACCTATGTGGGTAGGTCAGAGGATCCCTGGGGGGGGGTGGAGGCAGACATTGTGAAGTTCCTAGTCCTTTACTTTTTTTGGTTTTGTCATTTTGTTTTTTGTTTTTTAAGGAAGTAAAGCATTTTAGATTACTAGCGGGGTCACATATATGAGAAACACCCTGTGATTATAAAGTAATCTTTTGTATACAGAAATCAGGGCATCCACTTGCATGGTAATGAAGATAATGTTTGGACTTGATTGCATGCTTCTGGGTAGTATTTTGGATTGATTAGCTTATGAAACAATATTAAGGGGTTGAATTTAACTGTATTTTAATAAAAAATTTCATGCAACCTATTATGTGATGCTGTTGAATATCAGATCTAGGTTGACGGCTTATTCTAATCCACGTTACTCCTTTTTTATTCATTATGGCTTATATGTTTTGTAACCTTATAAAAAGTTATACGTTAAAGATCCTAGATGTCACTGGATCGCCCTGAGTTCTTCAACAGCTAACCTGTAGTAGAACTTCTCAAAATGTACCCACTCTAACAGGCTGAGTCCTGGGCTTGGCATTCTGCTTAAGCTTTCACACTTCTTCACTGTCGCCTTCTGGTGAAAAGGCTGCTCTGATACTCCTTCAGAGTTCCATATGCTGGCCTCTGATAACAGGAATGATTGTCCCTTGCTTGCGCCTATTCCTTTAGAGTGTGGACTTTATTACCTGTTTAATATGTGATTTTATATGCGCTGCACCAATTATTTTGTTTGATTGACATTGTGTTATGCATTTTCCCCAGGTGTTCAGCTGGTGTATTTTACTTATCAGGCCCAGTTCAAGGGTTGCGTTGATTGTATTGTCTTTATAGATGGTTATATAATAAGTGCCAAAGTAATGCTGTATCAGTGATTTTCATGCAAGTAAAGTCTCAGCCATGAGATCATTGTGTGTCCTCAATGTTCTCAGTCTTCATTGCGTCACTGTATAGATACTTCCTCCCCTGCCATGTCTGGAACACTTTGAATATTTGTTATTGTATTCCTGATTCTTCCCCCAGCCAATCAGGAAGCAGCAGACCTGATTGGCCAGGGACACTTCCTGTTCAGCCTGGAGTACAACGGAAAGGAGAATGGACCGGCTCTTCAGTCTGTCCTAAAATTTGTCTCTGCCACTGCCCAGGGGACAGCCTTCCCCACATCCGCCGTGCGTCGAGGGGGTGTTTGCGGCAATCGTTGCCTTTCCGCTAGCCGGGTGTTTGCAGCGTTTGTCTACCATTTGTCTCCTGCGGGAGGGTTTGCTTGTGGTGATCGTCCATCCTGGGGGGGCTGGCATTAGTTTACCCCCCTCAAAATATTTAGCACCTGCCTCCACTGGAAATCAGGTGCAAGGAGAGGGCTTTGATAAGGAACTGTTTGCAGAGTATTTTCACATTTTCTAGTAAGTTCAAAGGCACATTCGACTTATGGAAAGAAAAACACTGCAAGTAAACATTTAAAATACTTATTTTTTTCTGTGCTTTTACCCCCAGTATTTTAAGTTGGTGACATGGGGATTGATTTACTAAAACTGGAGAGTTTAAAATCTGGTGCAGCTGTGCATGGTAGCCAATCAGCTTTTAACTTCAGCTTGTTCAATTAAAGTGGTTCTAAAAGGTAGAATTTTTTTTATCTTAATGCATTCTATACATTAGGATGAACAAAACTTCTCTGTGAAGCAGCCCCCCTCATCCCCCCTAATACTTACCTGAGCCACATCTTTATACAGCAGTTTTGCACAAAAGCCTCCGCTGTCCGGGGGGACTTTCCGTCATTTTCTGAGACAGCAGTGGGTGCCATTGGCTTGTCTTGCTGTCAATCAAATACAGTGAGTCAATCAGAGAGGAGAGGGGTGGGGCCAAGCCACTGCTCAATATCTGAATAGACACACAGAGCAGAGGCTTGGCTCAAGTGCCCCCAGACTTTAATATTACATTAAAGGGGTTGTAAAGGTAAATAGCTTCCTTTACCCTAGTGCAGTCTTCCTTCACTTACCTCATCCTTCGATTTTGATTTTAAATGTCCTTATTTCTTCTGAGAAATCCTCACTTCCTGTTCTTCTGTCTGTAACTCCACACAGTAATGCTAGGCTTTCTCCCTAGTGTGGAGTGTTGTGCTCGCCCCCTCCCTTGGACTACTGGAGAGTCAGGATGCCCACTAACACACAGCTCCTTTCTATCTTCCTATCTGCAACTTAGAGAGCGTCCTGACTCTCCCGTAGTCCAAGGAAGGGAGCGAGCATGACACTCCACACCAGGGAGAAAGCGAAATCGAAGGATGAGGTAGGTGAAAGAGGACTGCACTAAGGTAAAGAAAGCTATTTAGGTAAAAAAAAAATGTACAACCCCTTTAAGCTTTGACAATAAAACTTGGAAGCTGATTTCTATGTACAGCTGCACCAGATTTTGTACTCTCAGTATATTAAACCCACTGTCTCTTTGCGTGGCTCCTTTAAAGAATTCAAGGCATGGTATATTTATACATAGTTTGGACCAATCTAACTATGTATATACAAACCTTGCCGGTGCATCTGGAAGCTGGAAATCACTAGACACCTCTACTCCAGTGATTTACACTAACTTTTGAGTCCTGTGTTGAGTGACTGGCCCAATGCATTGTGGACACAGGAGGTCTGCTGCTCAGCTTGGACACCATTTGGAATTCTTTCTCCAATTAGAATAGGCGGAGAGACAGAGGAGTGATGTCATGCTATTCAATTCATTTAATCTGAGAAAAAAAGAACTCAAGCACAAATTCTTTTCCCTACTAACCTAATAATATGTGTATATTTATTGCAGCTGACATTAAAAGTGTACTCACAGTCCACCACAGGAAATATAATTACAAAACAGTGCCAAGCAATAAAATATTGCCTGCTACTGTTTTGTATTTATATTCTCTGAATAGTGCCTGTGCTGAACAGCTGACTCCTTCGCAATGCATCAGGCCGACCCCTCAGCATTGGAACCGGAAGCAAGTAGCAGCATCTGTTCAACCAATTTAACTATTTATAATATGCCAACACTGGAAATTCTTTAACCTACTTCCACTGAGATGAGGTCATCCTAGACCTGCCCCAGCCTCTAACTGAAAAATGAACAGAAAAGCAGCACAGTGATGAGCTCAATTCTATGTGACTCTGCTCTCTTCTTATCAGCATGCTTCTTGTCAGCACATGAACCATCTTGCTTCTTGTACAGCTGCTTTCCCTTACAGTGGCTGTAAGGCCTCGTACACACGGATGGACATATCTGATGCAAACGGTCCTCAGACCGTTTGCATCGGATATGTCCACCGGGCTATTTTGGTCCGATGGCGTGTACACACCATCGGATCAAAATCCCCGCCGGCAGACAGCGCGGTGACGTGCTGGTGACGTTGACGCCGCCACATCACCGCACCAGGAAGTAAACAACTTCCACGCATGCGTCGCATCCATACGACGCTTGCGCGGGTGGATATGTCCGCTGGTGAGTGTACTGACCAGCGGACATATCCGACGGACATGCGTCCGGCGGAAAAGTTTCAAAGCATGCGTTGGAAATTTTCCTCTGGAGAAAACAGACGAGCGGATGTTTTCAGCTGAAATGGTCCGTCGGACCATTTCCAGCGGAAAAATTCCATCGTGTGTACGAAGCCTAAGAGTATATTCACTGCTTGTGTATAAAAATACATTTGATGATGTATTAAATATTACAGTGCTGCATTCATTTATATCTGCCCAGAGTTCAGCTTTAAACTCACACAGACTTGCATACAATCTATACTTCATCAACCACCTTTCCATCTTGTCCAATCAGAGAACACGTTGCATTCCCTCGGAAAAGCAAAACATTCTCTGAATAGTGCCCATCCTGAGCAGTAAATCTCCAGTATTCCCAATCACAATCAGGCGGCTACTCAGCACAAGACCCAGAAGTAAGGGGTTATCACTGGAGTAAAGGTGTCTAATTCAGTGATTTCCAGCTTCCAGGGGCATCGGCCAGGTATGGTATATACATCTTTTTTTTTTTTTTTTATCAAATATTTTTTTTATTTTGTTTTTATTATTGCTTATTACATACAAACATTTTCAAAATGTGTTAATGAACATAGGCATGATAAACATTTCATTTAATTTTTAAATACATAAAGAAAAAGAAAAAGATTTGTTCAAGCTATGGCTATAATAGATATCTATTTTACCAAAAACATCTAACAAGACAATACAACAAAAGACATAAACCTCTATATAGGATTCAATTTTCATTCTATTTTTCTGCTTCTTGATTTATTTTAAGTCAATCTACTCACCCCCATATACATAGTTATATTGGTCCAAGCTGGAATTCTTCTTTAACCACCTGTCCACCGCCCACCGTCAAATGACGGCGGGCGGAGGACTCCATTGTTCTGACATCACGTCATATGACGTGATGTCTTTTTAAAGCCGCGGGCGGGCGCGCGCGCACCCGCCGCTCTGCGGGGATCCCGTGCGAGTGCCCGGCGGCAACGATCGCCGCCAGGCACACGCGATTGCCCAGTAACTGAGCGGGGACGTGGAGCTCTGTATGTAAACACAGAGCTGCACGTCCCTGTCAGGGAGAGAGGAGAGCGGTTGTGTCCCTTGTACATAGGGACACAATCGGTCACCTCCCCCAGTCACCCCCCCTCCCCCTACAGTTAGAACACTCATAGGAAACACATTTAACCCCTTCCCCGCCCCCTAGTGGTTAACCCCTTCACTTCCAGTCACATTTATACAGTAATCAATGCATATTTATAGCATTGTTCACTGTATAAATGTAAATGGTCCCAAAAATGTCACAAAAGTGTCCGAAGTGTCCGCCATAACGTTGCAGTCCCAATAAAAAAAATCGCAGATCGCCGCCATTAATAGTAAAAAAAAAAAAAAAAAATGCCATAAACTATCCCCTATTTTGTAAACACTATAAATTTTGCGCAAACCAATCGATAAACACGTATTGTATTTTTTTTTTACCAAAAATATGTAGAAGAATACGTATCGGCCTAAACTGAGGAAAAATTTTTTTTTTTTATATATTTTTGGGGTTATTTATTATAGCAAAAAGTAAAAAATATTGCATTTTTTTCAAAATTGACGCTCTATTTTTGTTTATAGCGCAAAAAAAAAAAAAAAACGCAGAGGTGATCAAATACCACCAAAAGAAAGCTCTATTTGTGGGAAAAAAAGGACGCCAATTTTGTTTGGGAGCCACGTCGCACGACCGCGCAATTGTCAGTTAAAGCACGCAGTGCCGGAAGCTTAAATTTCGTCTGGGCAGGAAGGGGGTGTAGGTGCACAGTAGGCAAGTGGTTAATATCCAGATTTAAACATCATTGCATCTTTATGGGAGTTTTTAGAGTGAAGAGTGCAAAATGTATTTTTAACCCCTATTCAGAAGGCAAAGGGTGGCTTTACTTCTTAGGAGTCCAGAATGGTTTATATTAGTCCCCATTTTTGTATTGCCTGGGTATAACTTTCAAACCATAAAGGCAGAGCTGTCTGTTGCAGTTCTTATTTTACCTGCCTTACTTCATCTTGAAAAGTTTCCCAATTCTTCAATATGCACAGTAATGCCACGTACAGATGATCAGAAATTCCGACAACAACACTGTGAATTTTTTTCTGATGGATGTTGGTTCAAACTTGTCTTGCATACACACAATTGTTGTCGGTAATTCCAACCTCCATGAACGCGGTGACGTACAAGACGTACGACAGCTATCTCCATTACGAACGCTAGTTTTACCAGACCACGCACTTCTGTCTCATACTTGATTCAGAGCATGCGTGGAATTTTGTGAGTCGGAATAGTCCACACATGATCAGAGTTTACAAGAACAGATTTTGTTGTCGGAAAATTTAGGAACCAGCTCTCAAAATTTTGGTGTCGGAAATTCCGACAGCAAATGTCCGATTAAGCCTACACACGGTCGGAATTTCTGACAAAAAGCTCCCATCGAACATCTGTTGTCGGAAATTCCAACCGTGTGTATGTGGCATTACAGTATCAAATAACAACTTACAACTTGGTTTTTAGGATTGCAAGCTACAGCTGTCACTTAATATATAGGGCAACATTCCTTTAAATAGGGTCTGCAGTCTGCTCACATAATTTGTAATAAAAACATCTTTGCCATTCTGAATCTTCCCTCCAATCACTTTGCATAATATTTGATATATACTGTGATTCTGTACTTGCCAAATATGCTGCAGAAATCTCCCTCCACTGCGTCTGGCTGCATCCAACTGTGGGCAGCTGAAGCTGCTGCCTGTTTACTTCCTGGATTTACACAGGCACAGAGGCACCCTCCAGCTCTGCAGCTCTGATTGGCCCTCTTATGACTCATCCCCCCTTCCTAGCAAACTCTCAGGAGAGTGAGAGAATGAGCTGTGCATGATGTAATAAGCCTTGGCTTTTTACCAGACAGGAAAGAAGAAATGGGTCGTATAAGGTATTGAATGGCAGAAAAAAAATGTACTATCCAAACTTAAAACAACAAGGGCAGAAGATTTCATAGATGAAAAGATGAAAAAATTACTGAAGTTCCGCTTTAAGAATCAAAACTGACTTCTTTTTTTTTTTTTTATTCCAATTACTATTGATGTAAAGAAGATTCTATTTTCTGGTTAATTAAGATTTTACTTATGTTTCATTTGATCTGCCAGTCTTGTTTGATAAAAATAACCCTCTTTATGATGTTATAGTAATAGTCTGTCAAAAACGAAATTTCTGGTTGTCAAAACTTTGAAATTAAAGAAGGGTATTGGCAGAAAAACTTGCTTCTTTCATGATCTGTTCATCGGACCCACCAAGTATTTGATCTCATTAAACTGACAAACCAAGCAGCAATTATGTTTTCAGAATTTTGGAAAACTGTTATAACCTGCCTATCACAGAATTTTAGATTATAAGGTCCTGTCCCCTGTTCATTTTGCATGAATGGCTACAGTAATATCAACTTACCACTCGGTATTTACTTACAAAGGTTATTTCTTGCTGACATCACAGCAAGTGTTCTTCCAAAGCTAGTGACAGATCATAAAATGAAAGAATCTGTATGCAAAGAATAGTGAGCAATCGTCTTTAAGAATTGAAAGGTTATTTTGATGAAAGTTCCCCACAGTGTACTCCCAAGATGGACAATAATCCCTGTCTTGGACCCTATTGATGATAAGAATCTTGACAGCCCAAATCTATGTACTGTTTGTTTTGTATCATCTTTAGTTTTAAAAAGGAACAGTACTCCTAAAATTACCTTATTTTTAGAGAGACAACAATACATATACAGTACTTGAAGCTGAACTCCAGTCTTACCTGAGAAGCCACTCTCATTTCCTGGCTGGAGGACATCCAGTGTCATCTAGTCATACCTTCCCCCGTAAAGCTGTTTCTGGCCACCCCTGTTATTTATTGGATTTTAGTTATTTTAATCACAGAGGCTCTACCTCACCTTTGGGTGTTACCTAGGGCAGTCTGCATGCAAATACAGTCTTCCTGGGAATGCCCACTATTTCAGACATTTAAATAATTGCATAACTCCTCTCAAGTGCCAGCCCAGTTCTTGCATCAGGAGAAGAGTATTTAGGCAGGGTTTTGCAATGTTTTCAGGAACCTTCTCACAGGGTGCATTAGAAGCTGCAGCAAATCAGATAGAGACTGCCTTATTTCCTGGATGGTAGACATCCAGCAGGTTTAGCTATTTCTTTCCCTGCCTTACTGTCATGGCCTGCCCCTTTTTATTCATTCAATTTTAATTCTTTCAATTATGAAGGCTTAGCTTAACGTATGTGCATTATTTGGTGGAGTATGGGTGCAAGAAGATTACTGAGGCTGTATGCACAGATGTTTTTAGAAAACATGTAAAGTTCCCTGTTGGTCCCTCCATCAGTCATGGTCTGCCTGTGTTAGCTATAGACGTACAGAGACACAGTGATGATGCATGTGATTAAAAAAAAAAAAAAAAAAAAAAAGCATGTAAACATAATGGAAAATTGATCTTTACCTTTAAAATATATAATTTCCTCAAAAACAAAAAAAAACACATATGAAAAATTCTGTTATTTCTATGTGTTCTTCAATATTTAAACAAACAAAGGGACAGCCAAACGATGGCACCACATCCCCTATTACTATATGAAGGTATAGACCCCAAAAGGGCAAAATAGACAGACACAAATGCACTTCCTTTGCAAAAGTACATCCCTTTGTATCCCTTCCTATACAGCAAGGTGCTTTTGTTTATTAGCGTTTGTTTGTTTGTTTGTTTGTTTGTGACGTGTCTTTGAGATATTTTGGGGACTGTTTTGCAGAGTAATTTTTGTCTTTTATGTGTTTTCTTTGTTGTTATTTTGTTTAAATTATATTTTTGCTCGGCATTTTTTATTTTTGCTCGTCATTTATTTTATTTTTTTGGTTCTGTTTGTGTATGATTTTGGAATGTGGGGGTGATATTCCTGCGGGAAAAGGGGTGTCACCCTCATTTGTGGTGGAGAAGTGATCCCCAGGTCTGTGTAAATGGTGTATGAATGTACAGTGACATAATTGGAGCCGTGGCATGGCGTTGCTGCTCACAAGTCCTGCATGGTGTGGCTTGTGCCAATCCAATGTGATGAGGATGTGATGTGTCTGTGCTAGGGACCACAGTGGTGTGCATGCATGCATTCTCATTGTGCCATGATTAATGTGTGTGTTTAACGTGCAAAGATGCATATGTGAGCTGGCATGAGATGGGGTCATGAGATGGGGTCCCAGTGCATATGCAGTCACCTTGAAGGGAAAAGACAGGAGGATGTTAGTAGTGCATGTGCCCCTTGTGATGTGGGGGGCCAGTCATGCCTGCCACTCATGTCACTCACCAACCAGCCAGCTGTCCCCATACATGTTCTGTTCAAAATCTGTGGGGATGGGGCTATGATTGTATATGTAGCTGTCATGGGTAGTGCCATGTGTTGGGCTGCTGATGTCCTCCTGCAAGGTTGTGGTTAATTCCATGATGGCATGAGGGGTGAATCTGAAGATGCGAGACACCTCAGAATCACTCATGCCAAAGATGTCTATGCGTGTGTGATATATCCTCTCCCGTGAAGAGTGAAGAGTGAGGGGCTTGTATCAGATAAGAATATTGTATTAGATTAAATTAAATTGTAAAGTTTATATAAGCAAATAAAAAATAAATAAAAAACATCTCCCGTGCCCTCCTTAGTGCCCTCCTCAGTGCCCTCCTCAGTGCCCTCCTCAGTGCCCTCATCCTTCTTTGTTCATCTAAAGTCAGTAGTATAGCTATGCGCGACGATGCCCCTGGCATGTTGGCATACAGATTGTTGTGCAACACGTGTGACTGCTGAGCTCCTCACTAACAGTGTTGCTTTATCTGACATGTAGACTTTTTTTCTCTTTTTAGACCAGCTTTTATATGGTCTAATTTTAGACAGGACATTTTGCTGTTGCGCACACTGCGTAGCCTGCGCTGCCCTAACGTTCTTTTGTGGATCCCCGTAAGTCCCTCATTAGCATATTTGACTAGCAAATCAATGGTCTGTCTAGCGCAGTTTTGCGCGGACGGATGCGCCTGTCTAACGAAATTACGCTGGACCAAAAAAAGTAGATTTCTTGCGTATCTCGTTTTGGGGATGCCGTGCATCAAAACGCACGCGCACATTTAGACTTACGCACGCGCATCTCCTGTTGCGCAGGCGTAATCGCTCTGTGAATCTGGGCCTATATCTCTTGCTTGTCCTCCTGGTTTACTACCGACGTACTTCTTCTAGATCCTTTCACTGCGGGTGCTACAATATGTACTGTATGGGGGCCCATTAAACCTCAGTTGCCCAAAGTCAACATTATACTTACCCAGATTGAGGGGCGGTCTTGCTCTCCTCCATTTTTTGGTTACATTTTGCAATGCAAATGGCCCAACTAACTAAATATAATATCACTTGGAAAATCCCCCTATGAGAGAGTATTGAAGCTGTTAACTGTGACCCCCCACCCCCCTATACACAACCTTGTATGGCGTATTCCCTTGAACCATGCAAGTCTATAGAATTCTATATCTATTTAAGCATTATGCCTATGGGATCCCCTGACACAAAAATTTCACCTTCAATGTCCACACAGTCCATTGTTGTTCTTTCTCTATTTTTCCCAGTGACAGAATTTCCACAATATTTTACTTTGTAGTCCACCTTGAAACTTACTCGCCTCTATCAATCGGCCGGTCCTTCAGGGCTCCTACCTTTTTCCACCCGTCACCGAAACCGTAAACTATCTTGAGGTGTTTCAGTGCTAACAAGTCGAACACAATTATTTGACGGTATGTGTGTTAGAGACTATGACTCACCAGGTCTTATCTCATGGTTGTACTCATATGTATTAAAGGGGTTCACCTTTAGAAACATGTTAAAGGGTCACTAAAGGAATTTTTTTTTTAGCTAAATAGCTTCCTTTACCTTACTGCAGTCCTGGTTTTATGTCCACATTTTTGCTCTGATGTTGCTGTAATTCTTCTCTGTTCTGGACACTTCCTGGTTGTCTGTTTCCTGATGACCACAGTAGTGGGCGCTTCTAGTTTTGTTTTCCAAACCATCACTGCTCTATGGCTCTGTATAGCACAGAGGCAGGAAAAAACATGCAAAGACGAAACTAGATGCAAAAACAAAACTGAAACTACAGGTACATGATATGATTGATTTGTATCTATTTTTAATCGTTTTTAAAAGGAATCAGTTAACTATTATGGGCCAGATTCCGGTAGATGGGCGAATCTTTATTTTGGAGTAACTTTTCTCATTTACGTTACTCCGCCGAAACTTTAGGAGCAAGTACTGTATTCACAAAGCACTTGCTCCTAAAGTTGCGGCGGCGTAGCGAAAATGAGCTGACGGAATTCAAATTGGGCGGGTAGGGGGCGTGAAGTATTTAAAATAGGCGCGATCCCGCGGCGAACGTACTGCGCATGCATCGACTGTCAGTGCACATGCTCCAAATTCTGTCAGTGAACGTCAATGACGTCAATCCCCATTTACGGACATTTTACGCAAACGACTCGAATTTTTTTTAATTCGACGCGATGACGACGGCCATACTTAACATAGGATACTCCACTAGGGGGCTGTTTTTTCTTTACACCGCGTATCTCTTACGGAAACGTCGGAAAGTCACTGCGTCGGGCCCGAATACGATCGTGAATTGCTGATTCTCGCTGATTAACATATTCTCGGCGTTAATCAGCGGGAACGCCCCGAGCGCCATTTTTAAAATTGCAGTTCCGATACGACGGAGAAATACAATTACGCTGCTCGTATAGGAACTCCAACCCGGCGTTTCTTGTTTTCTGCTTACTGAAAACAGAAACGTTGGCTCAAAGTGAGAGTTAGGCTGGAGTATCACTGATACTCCAGAGTAACTCTACCTGAATCTGGCCCTATGTCTCTATACCCTGTAAATATTTCAGCAAAAAAAAAAATTCCTTTACAACTCCTTTAAACCACATTTAGGGTACAACTTGTAACAAGTTACTAAAGAGCCCCTGCCAGCAATCCTCCTCCCCCTTTCTCTGTGACAGCAGACAGGAGTTCTTATTTCCACATCCGCTGTCCCAATAAAAAAACAGTGCAGCTGTTGAGGCGTTAAATGAGGGGTCATCTTGCACCTTGGATTTTTATTCAATCAGCTGATTCTTTTCTATGTATGCTTTGTAATATACATTGTAAGTATTTATGTATTTGGAAGAGTTGTCATGCTCAAATGATGTTTGGGTTAGATATTTTCATGGACTTAATATACTACTGATCTACCCATCAATGTATTTCTTTACACTGGCAGTGCTCACCGATTATGGCTGTATTTTGTGTTACTGTGTTCACTGCTTTGTAAAATGACAGTAACAAAAACAAGAAAAAGTAAACTTATATAGAAAACCAGCTATTTGGATTTTTTGGACATATGAGTATGACATGCATTTGCTTGTGAATCTACAAAGATTTTATATGCAGTAACCCATAGTAACAAAGAATAGTTTATATACAAATGAGAGAAATATTGGATTTTATTTTGCATGCTTTTTGCATTTAGAAAAACCATTCAAGGATAAATGTATTTTATTTTAAAATAACGTAGATCTGAAATAGACAGCTCAAATGTTTCAGAGCAGAAAACTAACTACCTAGCCCTACAATACAGACGCTAGCTTGGCAATGACAGGGAGTTGGAAGAATGATTTCTACTGAAGTTATATATTGTTTGCAACCCTATATCTAAAGTGCAGTTATTCTTTAAATAAGCTAAACATTTATTATGTAACCAACACGTCACAAGCTGTTCAGAAAATATATAGTAAAAAAATGTAAAAAAAAAAAAATTGAATTAATTCTATTATACTGAACAAGCAGCAGCATGTTTTCTACAACAATACACATCATCTCCATAAACATGCCATAAAGGCAAAATAATTTCATGTTAAGATGCAAGCTAACATTTATTTGATACATACTTCAAAATTCATTAGACAATACATTCCATATGGAGATATCAAAATTACATCTGTGTGTCTTAAAACAACAAAATATTTACAACGCAGTAAATTAAAACAGATGCAGTGAATAATGCTTGTACATACAATATGGGTTTAGTATGTTTGTTTTATCTAATCCAATAAGCTTCAGTTTGTTCTCCACTGCCCAGAACTTAAGCTGTGTGACTGGTCACATCTAAAGAGAGGATATCACTGTCCTGCTTTCTAGAAAACAAGCAGTGTTAATTTGTTCTACAATACCCATATATAATCACAATATCTACCCTGTCTCTATGGACCTTATTGGGTCTCTTTAGGCAGTAGCAATGTTGTCACCCTAGGATGTGTGCTCTCTGTGGACTTCAAGCTGGCAGCACATGAGTGTTCATGGGGGATGTCCACAATTGGATATGCCATGATGCATTTCAGAAAACCAGTCAAAGCGAGAAAAATAAATGGGTACATTGCATGGAATTATAAAGCCTAAAAAACAAGTACCAGGGAAGATTTTAAATATATTCCTCACACCTACAAGGGGCATTGCTCAATTGGCTACAGAATATTTATGGGAGGGTTTAAATATACCTTAAAGTTGAACTTATGGCTAACTATAAGTATTCTTAAAAATGCTGCTTCCCCCCTCTCACTACCTATCCTGCATAGCCTTTATAAAAAGATCTTTGTAAATACCTTTATTAAATCTCCTCCGATGTGGTCACATGATCCAGCAATTCCGGTTGCTCTGTGTCAAAGATCAGCTGCTACATGGGAGAAGTTGGACCACCTAAAATGGAAGGGCAATGGGGGTCCGGAGGCAATGTCATGTTTTTGGAGATTGAGAAACATTGGCGACCAAGCCCTTATGCCTCGTACACACGATCAGAATTTCCAATGGAAAAAGTCAGACTGACTTTTTCCATCGGAAATTCTGACCGTGTGTATACTTCATCGGAGTTTACAAATCCTTTGGAATTCCGATGTAAATTTGGTCAGACAAAGGTCCGATCGTGTGTACAGGGCATTACACATGGAAGCTGGAAATTCTGGATCATGTGACAAGCTGAAAGCTGGTTTTATATATATATATATATATTTTTTTTTTTTTTTAAACATGCTATGCAGCATAGGTAGGAGGAGGGGGAGGCAGTATGTTTAAGAATACTTATAGTTTTCCTTGACTACTACTTTAATTTCAATGCAGATTGGCTAAGAACATTAAGGAAAAACACAGCAGTAAAACTAATACCACTTTAAAAAAGCAAATATCAACAATATTAATCAAACAGTTGCAATTTATCAAATTCCAAAATAACAATTATTGCATCAGCCTTGTGAAATTCCACAATCAGGAGCACAAATTAACTGTGCAGCTCTCTTGGGTAAATCTTACATTCTTCTTTGGGTTGAAAGTTCAATTTAAAAGTTTCTAAAAGCTGTCTGAAAACCACTATAGAAATTTAAATCAGAGAGATGAGCTCTAAAAAGTAATCAATAAGTTTAGCTAGCTTTGGGAAATGTGAAAGAGTTCTATCTTTCTAAGTACTGTGGAACTAGAGCATGGATTAAACCTGAGCTTATTTAAAGTATCTTCTTTTTTAACTACTTAGCCTCATTTTTTCTTTTTAACAAAATGCTCTTAATTATCTGTGAACGCACGTTAAACACATCATACAGGGAGTGCAGAATTATTAGGCAAGTTGTATTTTTGAGGATTAATTTTATTATTGAACAACAACCATGTTCTCAATGAACCCAAAAAACTCATTAATATCAAAGCTGAATATTTTTGGAAGTAGTTTTTAGTTTGTTTTTAGTTGTAGCTATTTTAGGGGGATATCTGTGTGTGCAGGTGACTATTACTGTGCATAATTATTAGGCAACTTAACAAAAAACAAATATATACCCATTTCAATTATTTATTTTTACCAGTGAAACCAATATAACATCTCAACATTCACAAATATACATTTCTGACATTCAAAAACAAAACAAAAACAAATCAGTGACCAATATAGCCACCTTTCTTTGCAAGGACACTCATGCAGCCTGCCATCCATGAATTCTGTCAGTGTTTTGATCTGTTCACCATCAACATTGCGTGCAGCAGCAACCACAGCCTCCCAGACACTGTTCAGAGAGGTGTACCGTTTTCCCTCCTTGTAAATCTCACATTTGATGATGGACCACAGGTTCTCAATGGGGTTCAGATCAGGTGAACAAGGAGGCCATGTCATTCGTTTTTCTTCTTTTATACCCTTTCTTGCCCGCCACGCTGTGGAGTACTTGGACGCGTGTGATGGAGCATTGTCCTGCATGAAAATCATGTTTTTCTTGAGGGATGCAGACTTCTTCCTGTACCACTGCTTGAAGAAGGTGTCTTCCAGAAACTGGCAGTAGGACTGGGAGTTGAGCTTGACTCCATCCTCAACCCGAAAAGGCCCCACAAGCTCATCTTTGATGATACCAGCCCAAACCAGTACTCCACCTCCACCTTGCTGGCGTCTGAGTCGGACTGGAGCTCTCTGCCCTTTACCAATCCAGCCACGGGCCCATCCATCTGGCCCATCAAGACTCACTCTCATTTCATCAGTCCATAAAACCTTAGAAAAATCAGTCTTGAGATATTTCTTGGCCCAGTCTTGACGTTTCAGCTTGTGTGTCTTGTTCAGTGGTGGTCGTCTTTCAGCCTTTCTTACCTTGGCCATGTCTCTGAGAATTGCACACCTTGTGATTTTGGGCACTCCAGTGATGTTGCAGCTCTGAAATATGGCCAAACTGGTGGCAAGTGGCATCTTGGCAGCTGCACGCTTGACTTTTCTCAGTTCATGGGCAGTTATTTTGTGCCTTGGTTTTCCCACATGCTTCTTGCGACCCTGTTGACTATTTTGAATGAAACGCTTGATTGTTCGATGATCACGCTTCAGAAGCTTTGCAATTTTAAGAGTGCTGCATCCCTCTGCAAGATATCTCACTATTTTTGACTTTTCTGAGCCTGTCAAGTCCTTCTTTTGACCCATTTTGCCAAAGGAAAGGAAGTTGCCTAATAATTATGCCCAGTAATAGTCACCTGCACACACAGATATCCACCTAAAATAGCTAAAACTAAAAACAAACTAAAAACTACTTCCAAAAATATTCAGCTTTGATATTAATGAGTTTTTTGGGTTCATTGAGAACATGGTTGTTGTTCAATAATAAAATTAATCCTCAAAAATACAACTTGCCTAATAATTCTGCACTCCCTGTAGGGTAATATAGTAAATATTGTTTCTATACAATAATCACATTTTACTTTTGTAAAGTATCAGTGATTACTACATAGATAAACATTAGATTGGATAGGGATTGTAAAGGTGCTATATCGATAGGCCAGACTTATCAGTTAAAATCAATAACATTTATAACAAATCCATACTAAAATCCATAATGAGTTACATAAAGAACATATTTGTTGTCATCCTCTGTAATTGGTATGATGGTACAATCAAGATCATCTGTGCATATTCTTCTACATATTTTGTCATATTGCTTCTTCAGGAAGTATGCATATGGTATGCTAACAAAAATACAAATATATACTAGTAAGATTTAAAAACCTTATTGAATTGAGGTAAATGCATCAAATGGGGTGACAACTAAACCCACCCATACATCCCCCCTAAAGCCAGAATCACACTGGAAAGGCACCACAAAGATGGAATAGGCTTCACTAGGAGCCAACCAGGGGTACAGGATAGCTTGTGGACCACCACAGAGGAAATATATAAGCCAGAATAAAATCCTGTAAACATAATGCACTTTATTTATCAATTCTAAAGCTGCAACTCAAATTACCTATTGCCTCAATTGTATATTACGCAAAACCGATGAGAACAGTCTGATGGATTTTTCCATTGGTTAACCGATGAAGCTGACTGATGGTCAGTCGTGCCTACACACCATCGGTTAAAAAAACGATCGTGTCAGAACGCGGTGACGTAAAACACAACGACGTGCTGAAAATAACGAAGTTCAATCCATCCAGGCTTGCGTCGACTTGATTTTGAGCATGCGTGGATTTTTAACCGATGGATGTGCCTACTAGCGATCGTTTTTTTTTCTATCGGTTAGGAATCCATTGGTTAAATTTAAAACAAGTTGGCTTTTTTTTAACCGATGGATAAATAACCGATTGCGGCTACACACGATCGGTTAAACCGATCATGTGTATGTGGCCATAAAGAAACACCAAACTGGACAGTGATTACTACCTGTCTTTGCAGTTTTATATTGCAGTTGCATGAATGCAAAGCCTTCCAAAATGCCCTACTTCCTGCAATATGGGGGAGGGGGGGTTATTTTACAAAATGGGAGGGTACGCACAGCGGGGAAGCACATTCCTGACTGTACACACTGCATTCTATAGAGCTAACACTGCATTCAAGCTAACATTTTGCAGCTGTCAATCAAGAAAGTAGGGCTAGGAAGGGGGCTTGACTGCCAAACGTACCACAGGAAATACAGTTACATCATGCATAGGCACAACATCTCTAAAGTAGGGGCAGGGATCTGCAAACTGACATTACCAGCACCGATCTGCTTCTGTGCTTGATATGGTCAGAATGAAAAAGAGAAAAGGGAAGCTGGCAGGATCTGGCAGGATCGCAAAATAATTGTGAGCAATTTAGGAAGCCTAAAAGAAACAGGCACATATATGATTATTTTAAAGTAACATAAACTTTCATGTTTCCATTGATATTTTCATGCACAAATAGTTGCCTAAATACAATTTTAAACTGTAATATCTATTCAAAAGGGGCCTGCAGACAGCTTTTGGATGATGTACCAACCAATACAAGAGACGCTAGATACTAGTTGCTAAATATAACAATTCACATCATTTTTCTCTTTAGGCTGGGTTCACATATCAAACACAAAGCGGCTCACAGCAGGAGTCCGATGCATCTTCATTCACTGTTTAAGGTCCAATTTCAGCCCAAATTTGTGGCTGAATTCGAACCTAAAATGAAAATTTCACTAGAGCCACTGTAGAGATTTGTGAACCAGCTTCATAGAGATCCGGTCACAATCTCCTGCTATTGTGAATTGGATGCTGGGCACTCACATCCAAATTGCACTAGTGTGAACCCAGCCTGCAGTTAATGGGGAACAACTTGTAACGGCAGTGTGAACTGAGTCTAAATAAAGATGGCACATTTTAGAAACCATGCTGGCATCAACAGAGTAATGGTTTCACAATTTTTTTCTTACAGATGTATTTTACAAGGAAGTAATTGGCAAATTGGCAGTAGTAATTGCCAAACTGGAAAAATCGAATGTGATATAGAACTAAAAGCTTCTTCTATAAAAGGGAATTCTGTGAAACGCTTCTGATTTTCAAATCCTTTTGTGCAGCTATTTGCTAGAGCTTTATGTGTCATCATGCAGAATTTAATAATTTAGGTCTTGTAATTTTGTATGTTGCATCAATGATGCCAAATTGCTGGAATACCAGCTTGCTAATGTTGTAATAATGAAATTCCTTTTTTTTCTGGCATTATTTAATCATAGTGTGTGTCAATATGATTTTAGGCACACGGTAAGACAGGAAGAATATTATATAATAATGGCGTACATATAAAATGTTAATGTTTCAAAGATCAAGCTATGGTAATGTAGGCTAATGTAAGTGGGATTACAGAGATAAATATGTCCACAATTAGCATAAACAATCTATTCTAGCAATACATGTGGCAAAAACATTGAACTGACATTTAAAAGCAATTTGTTGCCTTAAAGTAGTAGTAGTATTTGTTTTACTTATATATTCACCTAGTGATCCAACCTATTAAAAACGTTTTGTCTTGGGGTGTCTACATTCCAGACAGAGGAGTAAATAGAAAAAGAAATAAAGCTGTGCCACTAAACCAGAAAACATTATATACATAAATGAATAGTGATATTACAAAAAGTCCACTGAAGCTAAAATGTATATGGAGAGTCCCAATATGCACTTAATGTGCGTGAAAATGGTCATTCCTGAAGGCAACACCACTGTGATATCTTATATGTTTCCACACTGGAGTGAAGAACCACCACAAGTTTTAAAGCCGCTTACCAGAAGGCCAAGCTTGATTAACAATCGGCTATAGCCCAGCTGTGGCCTTTAGAGACTGTAGTGGACTCACAGGGGTACATATTCTAGGGAAGAACTTCCAGCGCAATCACAGGCTCATTCAGATAGCATGGGTAGAGAGAGAGAGAGTGCACCATAGCGTAATTCCGTAAAACTTGTTTATTTTTAAAATATATGAAAGGTACTTACAAAAGCAGATAAAAACATGCGACATAGAAAACAAATGCCGGCCGGCAACTAGCGGAGCCCTTCCTCCTTAGCGTGGTAACGTCACTGCACGTCCTCCCAGACACGTTTTCATCATTAGTCAGACGTTTTCAAGAGGAGTAAATGCGACACTTTTGGATAACAGTATTTTAAATCTGGGAAGGAAGTAGCACTAGATGTACCAGCAGATTTAAATTAACTTGGCCAACATATTAAAGCTAAATTCCACCTAACACTTTTTAACCACTTCCCATCCAAGTACGTCATATGACCTCCTGGACTTTCAGTGGGGATATCAGAATGATGCCTGCAGCTACAGGCATCATTCAGATATCACTGTTTTCTGCCGGCGATTCTTTGCACCATAAGAACAATCATAGCGGCATTTCCACCGATTGATCATCCCCCCCTCCCGCCACCATCCGGTGCTTCTCTGGGCTCTCCCGTGCCATCGGGGACCCAGAGAAACGATCCACCAGCGTCGGATGGAAAGCATAGAGATGACTGGTGACCAGATGGCTCTGTATATGAAGGTTTTCTATTTATTTATTTATTTTGTAATTAGTTTTTTTGGGGGGTTGAACTAGATGTAACTATGTAACTTTCTCTCCATGCTCTAAAACTTCCAGGGCAGTTATTAATATGATTTGTGGCTGTAAGACATTTCTTCTTCTATCATTTTTGTTCACATAAGGCTTTCTGTATGGGAGATGCAGCAAGGAGTCTGTAGTTTGGGAATCTTTCTTCTGCAACACAATCAAGGGTTCTTAGATCATTGATTTAACCACAGAAATGAATGGGGTGAAAAGGTGCTCTACAGTAAATCCTAGATAAAAAATGAAGCCCTGGGCATGTATACATTTCAGAGAAGTCTAGTGGAAGTATTCTTTGAAAACAGAATAAAAATAGAAAATGTGGATATTTTGCCTAGAGCAACTAAATACATTGTAGTTTTCATTATTTAAATCTGTCTGATATGTTTATTTTTGTTGATAGCACTGTCACTTTTAACTTAAATAATGTAACCTTATTTTTTTTTATCTCTATTGTAAAAGTACACAATAGCTAGAACAAGATCATCTGGCATTGTTTTGAATGGAAGAATGCAGCTGCAGTAGTAACAGCAGTCCTCAAAATGATAAATTACTGATATTTATAGAGACCGTATGTTAAGTTGTTTTACAAATCCCAAAAGAACCAAATTGTAGCACCCTACATTCCCTATATAGTATTTAGTTTCAATTCTACTATAGTAAACAGTGCAATCTTTATAATGATCAAAGAATTGTTTTCTGAAAAGTGCTACATCTGTAATTATTTCACGGTGAACACAGATTAGCTTATTAAAAAAGTGCTACTTCTGTTAAAAAATGTTGTTGTAGTGCCCATTTAAATTGTGAATTATTGATATTGACCTTTTCAAAATAGGTCTCTACATTCCCTATATAGTATTGAGTTTCAATACTACTATAGTCAACAGTGCAATCTTTGTATCTTAAAATAATGACCTTGGATTTATAGAGAAGGTTGATAAGAAATGTACTACACTGATTACATCAATTCATTGCAAAAATGTGTTGTAACGGTTTAAAAAATGTGAAATTTGTAAACCTGACCCCACACTTATAGTAATATGCATGCTAACGTAATTATTTTTGCTTTATGTTATATGGCATTCTTTCTGTAAGACGGATTTGAGCATGTCTAAGGATATTCAGCTGATAAATAACTACATAAAAATTGACTACATACATACATACATGGTGTATGTTTAGTTTGTCCAAATAACATTGTTTCTTTTTAGAGTGTAAGCTCTAACAAGCAGGGCCCTTTGATTCCTCCTGTATTGAGTTGTAACTGTACTGTCTGACCTAATGTTGTAAAGTGCTATGAAAACTGTTGGCGCTATAAAAATCCTGTATAGTAATAATAATAATAATATGGTTAATATAGTCTTCCATTGACACTGTTGACATCAGTTCATTTTGGTTGCTTTGAACCTGTTCTTGCAATGCAGCGATTTGTAGTCTTGATCTACATATTTTTTTCTTCTTATATTTTGATGTTTAGAACAATGTATGCGTCAATGCACATGGAAGATCAGTATATAACCATTTTCTTCTTACACATGTGCCTAGAATGAAAATATCACTGTGTACCTAGGAACGACAATGACATTTTAAAAGATCACCAAATGTGTTCTCCTTCCAATTGCAATTATGCCCTCATTTCTCAGTGGGGACCCTTGTCTCATCGTTTTGCTCCCCTGTATCTCCCTAGCTAGCTTTCATTAACCTGATTATCTATTCACTCAGTGCCTAGATTACATTTTACAAAAGATAATGCCTGCCATTTCTATAATGAGTGCTTGACTTTTACTGCTAACGTAAACATACAAGATAGACAATAATTAAAGTTCACTAGTCATTGCAAATCCTAAGATTTATCATGATGCTAATTTGATTCCTTCAGTCGTTGTCTTTTCTTCAGCAAGGTAATCATTCTGTGGATCTTTGTAAAGGAACAACAATTATTTTGGTTCTGGAGACTAGTGTGATGAAAATAATTATAGTTACAATTACAGAGAGTTAGGTGAACAGGTTATTAAAAATGTATCATAACCCTATAGTATATACTGCAAAGGGGGAGATTTTCTAAAACTGGAGCACACCGAATCTGGTGCCGCTATGCATGGTAGCCAATCAGCTTTTAACTTCAGCTTGTTCAATTAAGCTTTGACAATAAAATCTGATTGGTTTCACTTTCTATGCAGAGCTGCACCAGATTTTTCATGCTCCAGTTTTAGTAAATCCCCCCCATAGACATTAAATGTTTGTCATCTTATTTTGAATATTTTGTCGGGTCTTTACAACCTCAGATATTCCAACTGTTAAATCTCAAGAAGAGTCTGGGGAGCATATGATATCAGTTGGCCTGGGTTTAATATGCAACAGTCATGTTTTTCTAAAATAAAATGAACATTATAGGGTTATTTCGTAGTGTTCAATTGTTATCCAGTGTCTATGGTCAGTTAAAAGAAAGTTAAAGTGTTACTAAACCCAGGACCCTACATTCACTATATCGGGTCTCCCAAAGTACACAGAATTATTTTAGTAAATATAAACTGCTATATACCCTTTCTCATCAGCAGTTAGAGCACTCGTGTGATTAATTTCAGTGTTTTCACTGTTACAGGTTTAGTAACACTTTAAAGTTAAAACTCACCCTAAAAGTAAGTTCCACTTTAACACCACCCACAACCTTCAGGGACACGTCACAGGTCCAATTCATACATTGCTGAGACAAAGAGTCACGGAGTCACGGCCCACTTCCCTTTGTAAATATGCTGGTGTTGGGGACCAGCATGAGATGACATGAGATCAAAGTCACCCCTTCAGCCCTTTTTAGCAACACTGGATGGTGATTTTATGTCCCTGGGTGCCGTGCGGACACAGCCAGTTATCACTTGTCATGGAAAATAGCAATAAAGAAAGCTGATAAAGCCTACATGAGTGCAATTGATTTTCACTGAACTGGGAGGTGTTCCTCCACACAGCATAAACAGGAATACTTTTCCGAGCTTGAGCCTTCCTCTTAAGGTGTTAGCCAAGCAATGACAGTGTCCGAGGACAGCACAATCTTTCCTGCACCCCAACTGTACTCCATTGTCTATGAGTACCATAGGCTAAAAAAAAAGTATTAGAGGCTTACAAGATGACTATTAAAAGATCATGTTTTTTTACAACTTGCTTGCATTCTTATGACACGTGATTATGCTTTAATCTGTAGAACCATGCTTATATATGCTCTGTTTAAGGAAAACAATAGGCAGTAATACCAAAACTTCTAATGGTATTATTTGCCCCATTTATGGTATTTCAAGAATATCACATTGGCACTATTTAGGGAAAATGCAAATACTGCAAATTCTGGATAACTGACATCTTTTGTGCTTGTGCCCCTTTTAAAACCCATCTGCCTTGCATTTATAATTAGTTTAACACTGTTGAAGTTAAGACTATGTATGTTTTAGCTCAACTGATTTATCAGATCACTGTGTGGACAGACAGCAGCCATGTACAGTTAACATCCTGGTTATTGGTGATCTTGTTATTGCTCCAGAATGACACAGTGACAGACAATGATGATCTTGGAACTGACATAATCATTATCATTATCGAAACCTGTCTACCTTAATCTTCTAAACCAAGGGTCTGGACAGTAGGTAATGAAACTCCATTCAACACTGTACTTCTGCCTCACAGCCTGCAGACATAATGATTATAGTGACCACACTTATAAGTGTACTGAAGATAAAGAACTGAGAACTAGAAGAACTAAAAAATATCTAAGGATACTTTATTACACCCACTTGTAGAGATTGATTCTAATGAGTTAGAATAGAAAAAAAGGCAATTGATAAACTGCCTATAGACATTAGTTGACAAGCATTTGATTCAAACATTTCCAGTGATCTTATGTCTGTGTGTCAAGAGAAAGCTTGTTGGCCAAGTGAAGCTGGGTAGCTTCTGTCAGTTCCTCCCTACTCCTACCTTCATGGGTATTTTGACCAAGATGAACCTTTCATTTAAATTGAACAAACCATTAAGATGAAATTGAGATTAAATCTTTCCAAAGTTTGAATAAACATCTAAAAATCTTAAGACTTTAAGGCTTAATTTTATATTTTCATAGTTTACCAAGCGAATAGCTTCTAATCAAAGATTTAGTGTACAAATGATACATGATTACAGCTTATATGGTTGAACATTGATATTGTTAAGGTAGATCATTACAAAAGTAACTGAAAATATTGGTACAGAGTACAAGAATTGACCAATTATTAAATATGTATATGTTTTGTGTATAATGAAAATTATGTGGTGTTCAGTTAACAGAAACCTCTATTTTCATAGCCCCTGAACAGTAGGAAATCTTTAGGCTGTCAGCAGATCGGCCTCTACAAATTCAGCACAGCGCCTAAAAATAGAGAACTGAGCATGTGCAGAGCAGGGTGTGACAGTGTATTACTAATTATTATTATATTACTATATATATTATTATTATATTTTACATACCGTATTTATCGGCGTATAACATGCCCCGGCATATAACACGCACCCCAATTTAAGAGGGAAGTTTCAGGAATTTTTTTTTATGGTCAGTGTCCATCTGCAGCCTCAATGCAGCCTAATCTGTGCCCATCTCCAGCCTATGTGCCCATTTTCAGCCTAAATGCAGCCTATGTGCCCATCTCGAGTCTGTGCCCATCCCCAGTCTGTGCCCATCCCCAGTCTGTGCCCATCTCCAGTCTATGTGCCCATATTCAGCCTAGATGCAGCCTATGTGCCAATTTGCAGCCTCACCATCTCTCGTGGAGTGAGGAAATCACCGAGCCGCCATCTCCTGTTCACTCAGGGGCAGTCACATACACAGTCCCGCCTCCGCCATCGCCATTGGACCAGCTCCTGTGATTGATAGAACACTGGTCCAATGCCAGTGGTGGAAGCGGGACTGTGTGTGTGACGTTAGAGTAAACAGGAGATAACAGCTCGGAGATGAAAGCTTGGTGAATTCCGGCGGCGCTCAGCGGCGCTCATCCCCCTCTTTCCCCTCCGAGCCCAAGGTACACTAACGGTGTATAACACGCACCCGTGATTTCCCCCCTATTTTCAGGGCGAAAAACTGTGTGTTATACGCTGATAAATACGGAAACTATACCTGCAAAAATGGGCAGCCTGAAGTGATCTAGCAGGACTTAATTGTCTGACTAAAGTTCCACTAAAACAGTTTGTCTTGAGACTCAAAGGCCTTGTACACACGATCAAATCTGTCTGCTGGAAACGGTCTGCTAGACCATTTCAGCAGACAGATTCGATCGTGTGTACGGGCAAACAGACGGATTTGGCCACCCGACAGATTTCAAAGCATGCTTTGAAATCTGTCGGCTGGGAACCCGTCCGCCCGACATGTCTGCTGGTTAGTATGCTAACCAGCAGACATGTCTTCTCGCACACGCGCCGAATGATTTCGACGCATGCGCGGAAGTGTTTTATTTCCTGGTGCGGGGACGTGGCGGCGTCAACGTCACCGCCACATCACCAACACGTCAGCGCACTGTCTGCTGGCGGGGATTTTGGTTTGCTCATGTGTACACGCGAGCAAACCAAAATCTAAGCAGACAGATTTGTTCAAATCGGTCGGTCCGACCGATTTGAACAAATGGATTGCCTCGTGTGTACGAGGCCTAAGGCCGCGTACACACGACTAAACAAATCCAATGAAAGCGGTCGGACAGACCGTTTTCATCGGATATGTCTGCTGGGCTATTTTGGTTTGATCAGTGTACACACGATCAAACCAAAATCCCCGCGGACAGACAGCGCGGTGATGTGGCGGTGACGTTGACGCCGCCACGTCACCACTCCAGGAAGTAAAATACTTCCACGCATGTGTCGAATCCATTCGACGCATGCGGGGGATTTTTGTCCGCTGGTTAGGCGTACTAACCAGCGGACATGTCGGACAGACGGGTTTCCAGCAGACAAGTTTTAAAGCATGCTTTAAAACTTGTCTGCTGGAAAAACCTGTCTGCTCGCCCCTACACACGATCGGATTTGTCTGCTGAAACGGTCCGTCAGACCGCTTTCAGCAGATAAATTCGATCGTGTGTACGCGGCCTGTCGCTTTTGCTTAACAGTTTGGTCTGTTGAAAGAAATTGAAACATAACAGATTTACTGGCTGGTTCAACACCTGAAAATAAAGTGAAAAAAAGCCATAAAAATTGAATCTCATACAGCCACCACATTTAAGAACTGTTAAGCTACAATGTATTACATTACCTTTTGAATTTAGACATGCTTTACAGGGGATGTAAAGGTTTTTTTTTTTTTTTTCACTAAATAGATTCCTTTAAGCTAGTGCATTGTTCATTCACTTACCTTCTCCTTTGATTTCCCTTCTAAATGTATTTTTTTTCTTTGTTTTCTTTGTCTGAATTTCTCACTTCATGTTCCTCCTAAGTAAGCTTTTCTGGCTGACTAACCCCCAACCAGAACGGCTCAGATGATGGGGGCAAGCTTACTGAGGAGAAATTCAGACAAAGAAAAATAACATTTAGCAGGGAAATGGAAGGAAAAGGTAAGTGAACCAACAATGCACTACCCTAAAGGAACCTATTTAGAAAATAAAAAACAAACCTTTACAACCCCTTTAAGTATGTGTTAGGTACAAATGTATAAGATTTAATAACATCCCATCATATTGCATCCACAGCTACCTTAGATATTACTATTTATCGTGTGATACCAGGACTGATATGAATTATTTTATGTCTGTTGAAAATAGCTATAGAATTTGTTAGTATTATATACAGTAAATAAAAAAAAAAAATACTAGAAAACCATTTCACTGCCTGCCTGCTCACTTGTTACAGTGGAGATGCTAGGTCATCAAGTTATTCTATCACTTACAGGGATTTAACTTAGTAACCCCTGTATTGGCATACGTTACCAGGAGGCATGATCTGTCAGCTTCTATGTGTATAACATGAGAAATTATAGCCAGCAAGGCTCAGCAGCTGAGGCTATCAGAGCTCAATCAAAGGCAGTTTATTTTTGGGAAGAAATATACAGCATATAGCCTTTGGGGAGGACTCTAAACACAGAGAAACTCTTTTTTGCACTTAAAAGTGGAACTTGAAATTTAAAGAGGAACTTTATCCATAACAACTTGATAAAAAATAATGTTCTTTAGCAAGGAACCTATATTCTACATTAATAATTATACTACCAAAATTAGTGTGTACTGTAAATTGACTCCAGCACTGCTCCTGTTACTTCTTGCTAGAGCAGGCATGTCCAAAGTCCGGCCTGCGGGCCAAATGCGGCCCCCTGTTCATTTAATAAGGCCCTCCTGGGGATTTGGATATATATATTGTTTGTGGCCCCCAGGGCCACAATATATATATATACCGTATTTTTCGGCGCTGCCTTGGATGGGACAGGGTGGATGAGCGCCCTCAGATTACATGAAAAGAATCTCCTGTTTACTCAGCAGCGTCTGTATTGGAAGTCCTGTTTCCTGGGATGCCATTGGATGACTGTTCTGTCTATAATAGGAGGCGTAACGTTGTATTAAAGAGGCCACAGAGTAAACAAGAGATTCTCTTGTTTTTACTCTGTCGGCACTCGTCCCACCCCCTCCCTCTGCCCTCCGAGGCTGCAGACGGGCATCGATCAGGCTGCACTGATGGCAATGGTAAGGCTGCATTCATGGCACATGTGAGGCTGCATTCATGACACAGTGTATTAGTGCTCAGATGAACACACTTAGACCGAATTTTAACGGTTCAAAGAATGTCAGGAAAAATAGTCGGCCCTCATGCATGTTCACTTTATTAAATCTGGCCCTCTTTGAAAAAAGTTTGGACACCCATGTGCTAGAGGCTGCCATTTTTCTAAAGCCCAAGCAGTAAATCATAAAGCAGAACAAAACCCATTGATTTACCAGTTTCAAAAAACAGTTTTATTCCTGGAATGTTGGAAATGCAAACTGTCACATTTGATTGTGTCCTCAACCAAACTGTCAAACCATCAAATAGTGTCCCAACTGATCACATGTGCAACACCATGGCAGTTGCCGTTCAAACAGAAGTAGCTTGCTTGGATGTAAAGGATAGGAGGGTATAATTCCGCTTGAAGGCTGTTAGCAGATCAGCCTTTATAAATTCGTCAGTGTATTACTGGATTTTAAACACTATAGACACTTATTTTTAACATCCCTATATCTGCAGAAGGAGCCAGCCTCAAGTGATCTAGCAGGACTTCATTTTATGACTAAAGTTCCACTTTAAACGCTATTCACAATCAAAGCATATCCAAACCCAAGCATCAAACTGTAATATATTTCAGCTTATCAATCATTAGATGTGTGGCTGCATTAGTGTTTTTTTTTTTCTTTATTTTTACCTGGTGAAACACACAGTCACAGTCTGTAACACATTTTTTGGGAAGCCACATTCACTCATCTACGGTGTCTATGGAGAAGCAACATAGTCACGCTGCAGCACCGTCAACCCTTTAAGATGGTAGTGTTAGGCCACGTACATATGGAGGGACATGTCTGCTGAAACTGTCCGACGGAGCATTTCCAGCGGACATGTCTCCTCCGGATTTTCATCCGACGGCGTATACATACCATCGGATCAAAATCCCCGCCGGCATACAGCGCGGTGACGTGGCGGTGATGTTGACGCCGCCACGTCACCGCACCAGGAAGTAAAAAACGACGGACATGTCTCCGGCGGACAAATTTTAAAGCATGCTTTAAAATTTGTCTGCCAGTCAGACATGTCTGCTGGCCCATACACACGATCGGATTTGTCTGCTGAAACGGTCCGTCAGACCAGTTTCAGCGGACAAATTCGATCGTGTGTACGCGACCTTAGATAGACTAGCAGATATAAATTGACATTACAAAATTGACTAAACAATTAAACCAAAGATAACACTAGAAGCTGTTTTTTTTTTTGTTTGTTTTTTGGGGGGGGGGGGGGTAAAGATTTTAACTAAATACATAAAAGTAGACCATTGTAAGTACCCGTTAAGCCGCATACACAGGATCGGTTTGTCCGCTGAAAACAGACCGATGGACTGTTTTCCTACACCATCAGTCAAAAATCCGATCCGTGCCAAAACACGGTGATGTAAAACACCACGACGAGCCGAAAAAAATTAAGTTTAATGCTTCCGAGCATGCGTCGACTTGATTTTGAGCATGCATGGATTTTTGACCGATGGAGTTCCATACAGACAATCGTTTTTTTCTATTGGTCTTTTATCCATAGGAAAAATTTAAAACTTGTTCTATATTTTAACACCGATGGAAATAAAACCGATGGAGCCCACACACGATCGGTTTGTAAACTAAATTTGGAATTTGCATTGCGCTGTTTTTTCATTGCACTAAGCAATTCATGCTCTTATTTGCACAGATTTTTTTATGTTTGCACAATTTTGCTATTTTTTTTTAAATAAACCTATGAAACATATGCACACTTCCAAATGTTTTCATTTAGGATTCATTTATTTTATGTTTTTGTACACGAATCTCTGTTTTTATGAGCTACATTCTGTACACAAATATACTATATATACACTATGGGGTTCATTTACTAAAAATGGAGTGCAAAATCTGGAGCAGATGTGCATGTTAGCCAATTAGCTTTCCAGATAACAAGGATAACTTGTCACATATGTGTTGAATTGTAAGTCTGTTCACTTGCTGCGCTTTTTTTACTGCCAGTTGTACACTTGCAGAGCACTTGAAGCACATGTTCAACTTTTCCAATTTGTAGCAATTTTACGTGGCAAGTCTCTAGCAAGAGCAAAGTTGCAGTGGTGAGACTACAGCAAGAGCTCTGCAAGTCTACAGCATGAACATTTTGCCACAGTGACCCCTGTGGTGGGATGACTATTGCACAACATAACTGAACCAGAACTTGCAGAATGTTTGCCAAAAAAAGTTGATCTGGAGTCATGCAATGCAGACTTGCTGCACGTGTGCACCCAAATTGTGAAGCCTGGCAAGTCTAGCAATGAAAATCTCTCAACCTCTGTTGAGGAAGAGGATCAGCCAATCAGAGCTCTGACTCTACCATTCAGTGGAAATTAGGTGACCAATCATTTATTTTTTGGGCTGCATAAGCAGTACTTAGGGAATGTACAGCAGCATTTTCTCCTGGAAAGATAAATCTTTTAGTCCTTCTTTTCCTCTTCTATTTGCATACCAGGTTTCTAATACTGCTTTATGTTAACATTTGAGTATAGGTTCACTGTTTACTGTTTACACTGTTTACTGTTTACACTGTTACTGTTCACTGCGTTCACTGTTTACTGCACTAAGAAAGACACAGTTATCATCAACTACTGCAACAGCCACAATATTATATCTCTATGTGAAAACCTTTCAAGAATTAACAAGTTCCCTGTCTCATCCAAACATCGTATTTTTCCTCTACTGGAAAATAAACTGCTATAAAGAGGGAATCATAGTAAGCGTCTGAGCGGTACACTGTGCTACTTACAATTTCTCCAAGAGTTAACCAAGTAGCAAAGTGCTGCAGATTGAGAAATGGGCAGTACGTCTTTGTTTTTAGACTGTATGAGTTATAAAAACCCAATAGGAATGCAAGCGTTCACTTGTAAACAATTTTTCCCATACAAGCCTAACTTAGCACACTCTAGAATGCACTGAACAATGGAATTTCACAGCATTATCAAGGGTATTGCAACATGCCTCAATTTAAAATAAAACATTAAATAGCATGGAGTAAAGTGTATGTTTTTAGCCTGGTAGATCAATAATTGCCAGAACCTTTTCATATCCGAAGAGCTGCAGCATGACACGTTCAGTATGCTTAGGTTGCCATCTTGTGGACAAACAGCAAACAACACAACTATATGTATATGTGTACAGCAGCAAAACAAGATATGTTTTTGTAAATTAGGACCTGGGAAATCATTTAATAAATCTACCGTATATATAACTTTAAAGCCCAAATCTGGCTAATGCTTTTCATTTTGTTTTGTAGTAGGAAACTGTTAGAGCCTCTGTCAAGTATTTAATAGTGTCTGTGTCCTTGCTGGACAGATTTCCCCTTTGTTTTCTTTTTCTTTTCTTTTTTAAAGATACTGTAGGATGTAATAGGAAATCATCCCAACAGGGATACAAAGATTAATATATTACAGACAATTTTTTTTTTTTTTTGTAGAGTGATGTAGGTAAAATAAAAACCTGCTAAAAATGTTAACTCTTTCCCTTCTGTCCAAAACTAAAGAGAAACATTTAGCCAGATTTTTAAGTATTTTCTTGCATTCAGTGAGCAGTTTTATGCAGTTATCAAACACCCTAGAAAACGTTGTGTCTGCCCTTGAAATAGATCACAGCACAGAAGAGGTTAAAGAATGCAAAACTTGGCTTGGAATCATTTTGATGAGCATTTCTGTTTCCCTAATTCAAAGCTGTTCAACTTTAAGGAGCAGGAGAAGTGATTACACAAACACGTGTTATAAGCATAGTGATGCATAGACTTTATTTTCATTTTTTTATTTTTATTTAACTGCAAGGGTTGATATACTGCATTTGCTATTTGGCCAATTTTGAAGAGAATACTCCTGAGAGAGTTACTTTTAGAATCACCCAAAAATGACGTGTAGGTGAAGTTTATTGTGATGAGCCACCCACTGTTTTCACAACATTATCATGGCTTTTGCAACATTGATAATTGGGAAATAATGTAAAGATCTTGATGCTTAAATCTCCAAAGAATATAAGATGCTGTCAGTAGATTTAATGTCCCATCATGTGCCAATTTTGAGTGGACTGATCATTTAAAAGAGATAATGCACATGTCAAAATGTTACCATTATTCAGCTTTTTATTGCCATCTATGTCCCTATTAAGGAGGGGAAGGGCAAAAAATAAACACATGTTAAGCGAGGGATGGTTTTAGAACAACTGGCAATGTTTTTATTGCTGTGTCTTTCTGTCCAAGTGACAACCACTCCCTCCATTCCCCAGAGGACTGTCACAGGACCATTAAATGAGGAAGAAATGTCTTCAGTGTAAAAATCAACATTTGGGTTGGAGCACAGGACAGCCAAAACAAACAATTGCTTGGGGCCCCGAGCTGGCCTGGGGCCCCCAACTTCCCCTTCCCAGGTTGTAGCGTGGCCGAGCTCCTCTTCCTTCATCCTGGAGTCCTGTCATTCAGGCCGGGTATCGTGTGTGGTACAGGAGGTTCAGTTTCCTGTTCCCGGCCGGACTGACAGGAAGTGCACACTTCCTTTCAGTCCGGCTGGGAACACAGGAAACTGAATCTCCTGTACTGTACGGTACCCGGCCCGGGCACTATCTCATAGGGGACTGGGGAGCCATAATGATAGAACACCGGACTGAGAGGAGGAAGAGGAGCTCAGCCACGCTACAGCGGCAGCCTACAGGGAAAAGGGGAGGTGAAAATAGAAAAACATAGAGACTAGAGAGGGGGGAGGAGTAAGAACGTGGGTGTAAAAAAATAGTGTAGCGCTAACGTAGGCTGTGCATGTGGGGGGGTGCTTGGGGGGCCCCCATTTTGCTTGGGGCCCCCAAATTCCTTCAAATGGCCCTGGGTTGGAGTTAGGCTTTAATATATGTTTCATTAGTGAATTAGTGGTCTAAAATGCAAAGAAGAGTGCCAGATGCTCTTTTAACATCTGTGTGTACAGACTTATTGTAAGTCAAGTTGCAGTTGCCTACCCCCATTCCTTTACCAGTGGCAATTTGGCTGCCGAAATGGTAGGCTAAGGAGGTAGGCTCAAGAACCTTAGGTTGTGTTCCAAAGCCTAAGGTTCTGTATATATGGTTGGGAGTATGCAGAAAGCAAAGCTGAAAGGGGTATTGAGCAGAAGAACTCAACACATGGCAGAACCTAGCAACACATATATTTTTCAGTGCATGTATGACAAGAAGAACATTTTGTCTGCCACATTTTCTCCCTTTAATAACGCGGTATATATATTTTTTTTTTTTTCGATCATTCATTCAGTGTTTGATATTCATTCAGTGTTTATAAGCAGGCCATGGCTACTCTTGTTTACCCAGATTGTGAGTAGTTACAGATTTTAGCATAACAAAACTTAAATATAGATACTGGTCACCTGTAATACATGGAAGGATGGCCCTGCACATCTTGACAGCACTTCAATTTTGGGAGCTGTTTCAGAAGAACCTTTTCTAGTCTTGGTACAAGTTGATTCTCTATACATTCCTGTGTAAAGCTTGTAAATTCACAAAAATGCTGTCATATACCCTCTGGTGCCCCTCCTTAGGAATTTAATGAGCTCTCACTTTATTTGATACTGAGTACATAGAAACGCCAACGTTGTCCTATGACATCAGCATCCATACATTTTGTAGCAACACAACCCAGAGGTACAATTTTTTTTCCCTAAATAGCTTCCTTTACCTTAATGCAGTTCCTCCTTCACTAACCTCATCCTTCGATTTTGCTTTTAAATGTCCTTATTTCTTCTGAGAAACCCTCACTTCCTGTTCTTCTGTTTGTAACTCCACACAGTAATGCAAGGCTTTCTCCCTGGTGTGGAGTGTCATGCTTGCTCCCCTCTCTTGGTCTACAGGAAAGTCAGGACGCTCTCTACATTGCAGATAGAGAAAGGAGCTGTGTATTAGTGGGGATCCTGACTCTCCTGTAGTCCAAGGGAGGGGGCGAGCACTACACTCCACACCAGGGAGAAAGCCTTGCATTACTGTGTGTAGTTACAGAAAGAAGAACAGGAAGTAAGGATTTCTCAGAAGAAATAAGGACATTTAAAAGCAAAATCGAAGCATGAGGTAAGTGAAGGAGGACTGCACTAAGGTTTGCTCTTTAGGAAAAGAAAATTGTACCTTTACAACCCCTTTAAAAAAATAAACTTACATTGTATTAAGAATCTAAAAATTACAAAGTAAGAATGTGAACAGTAGTCGTCTAGGTGCCATATTGGTCCATTCTGCAACATGATGTTTTGTGCGGTTGATTGTTTCCAAAAGGCAGGGATACAATGTTGCCAGATGGTGGAATAATGACAGCGGGGTTGCCTTTTTTGCTTACTTTTTAACTCTCTACATATGCACACATAAAAATAACTGACATGCTGCAAGACTTGTTTCCCTTATCTGCTGCCAACTTCTAAACCATTGCAGTGACGCTGGTCCACAAAGCTCCTTTCTGTCTGGCGCAGCTCTCAAGTCCTTCCAATGACTGAGTATATGTATCTCAAGGCCAGCCTGTTTGTCAGCTGTCAGGGACAGTCATTATCCACCAATACAGAGTTCATATTATGCTATGTAAAATCTGGCTGTAGTAGAGGCGCCACTCGCAGTAAAAGTCTGTCTTAGTGGTAGAGCTAACTATGAGTCAGGCAATGTGTTGATTCTGCTTGTGAATTTGCTATCTCTTTTTAGATAATTTGGTCATTTATTTTTCATATTTTTTTTCTTTCTTTCTACCAGGATCCTGGAACTTCAACAGAATGGGGACATGGACCTATTAAAGCATAAATGGTGGCCACATAATGGACACTGTGACCTTTATTCATCAGTAGAACCTAAACAAAAAGGAAGTGCCCTGGACATTAAAAGCTTTGCTGGGGTGTTCTGTATACTGGCAGTTGGCGTTGTCCTGTCGTGTGTCATAGCAATGGTGGAGACCTGGTGGAGCAAAAAAAAAGGATCCAGAGTACCTTCCAAAGAGGTAACTATTTACACTGATGTGATGTAGAATTCATTTGTTCACTGACCAAGAGGGATGCTAATAAGGTTTTTTATTTAAGCAAGAACTCTGACAGAGTCATTGTTCTTGACATGGGTACTACACCTGTCATAAATGTTTACTGTATCCTCACTTAGCATGTAATGTCAATTTTTAAAACAACAGCTTGAGAAGCAGCATAAACTAGTATCCAACTGCAAAGTAGGTCAGATGAATCAAATATTTAAAAATGTGATGAATTACCCAAAGCTTATTTCACATGCAGCCAGGAGAATCGAGTACATTTGGTTTCTACAATAATCCACAGTATTTGTTAGCAGTGCTGCCAAAATCCTATCTGGAGCCAAAAAGGAAGAAGTAAACAGATGCTTGAAATTATGACAGCCATATAATAGCAAAGCATACTCTCAGCATTATAATATGCTCTATTTCTCCCTTCTTACATGATAAAGTGATTCATGTGTGATCAGAAACATTAGGATATGAAATTGTCAATGAAAAAGTGTTTAAATGTCAGGTAAAGTGTCATCACAATGCTCAAAGGCAGTATGATCAGAAAAAAAACATTTGGATTTATATTGTGTGAAGTCTATAAAGGGTGCCTGTCAAGACCGAAAATTATAATTGTCTTTGATGACTTTTCTTGCTCCAGAAGCACATCAACATCCCTAAGGCCCCTTTCACACGGTCGGACCGTTCAGATCCACTTGTCAGTTTTGTCGGTGGACCTGAACGGCCGCTCCATACAAGCCTATGGAGCGTCGGATGTCAGCGGTGACATCCGACCCGATCCGATCGGCCAAAATCAGACGTATGGCAAAACGTCACCATCTGTCTATGGCGGATCCGATCGGGTGAGATCTGATGAAAACAGACATGCTGTCCATTTTCATCAGATCTCTCAATGGGAGACAGCGGCACTGGACAAGCCCACGCCCCCCTGCTCAGTGAGCAGAACATGTCATCCGTCGGCTCAGTGGAGATCAGGGGAGAAACCTTCCGCTCCGTAGTGACGTGTGAATGAGGGTTTAAACAAATCTTTATGTGCACACAAAACTTAAAGGGATTTATTTACTAAAGGCAAATAGGATGTTTACTTTGCAGGGGAATACCCAATCATCTGCTAGTAAAAAGAAACAGTATTTTTGCTTGCACATGATTTGGTGATGAAAGTCAGCTAAGCTTCAGTTCACCTTTGTTTATTTTATTTGTTTTCTAAATTCCAGATCCCCCTATGTACCAAGATAGCATTAATGTACTTATTTTGCAAAAAATAAAAGTTATTTCTATTAATTATACCCAGGCTTATCTCACTATCTTCATGGATTTTTAAAACCCCAGCTGGTCATTACTTCGGCCTTACAGACTTTAAGGCCTCGTACACACGACCGAGAAACTCAACAGAATCCATCAAGAAACTTGGTGGGAGAGCTTTTTTTGCCGAGTAAACCGGTCGTGTGTATGCTTTTCTTCGAGAAAACTGTCGAGGAACTCGACGAGAAAAAAAGAGAGCAAGTTCTCTTTTTCCTTGACGGGAGTCTCAATTTCCTCGTCGGGCTGGTTTTCGACGAGAAACACGTTGGTGTGTATGCTTAGAAACCCGCGCACCTACGGTAAAAGTAGCGTTTGTAATTGAAATAGCACGTTTGTCACGCTGTAACAGACTGAAAAGTGCAAATCGTATCTCACCAAACTTTTACCTAACACGCAGTAACATGAGATTAGCCAAAGCAGCCCCAAGGGTTGTGCCAGTGGAATCGAACTTCCCCTGCCGTTGTATGTGTTGAAGTCACCGCGTTTGAGAACGAGGAGATTTGGTCTTGACTGTGTGTACGCAAAGACAGCTTGTCAAGTTTCTCGACAAGCCTAACAAGAAACTCGTCGAGGAAAACGATGTGTCTTTTCCGACGAGTTCCTCGGTCGTGTGTATGAGGCCTTAGTCATGACACAGGAAGGAGTTGACTAGCTGATCTCATTAGCACACACCCTGCATCATCTACCCCTAGCTGGTCAACTGCTTCCTGTGTCATGACCTAAAGTCTGCTCAGGAAGTAAAGCAAAAGTAATGGAGCGGTGTTTTTAGCCACATCAGCCCCGAAAGATTTGCCCCTAATGACCAGGCCATTTTTTGCGATATGTACTGCGTCGCTTTAATTGAAAACGGTCGTGCGCCAATGTACTCAAACAAAGTTGACGTCCTTTTTTCCCCACAAATAGAGATTTCTTTTGGTGGTATTCGATCACCTCTGCAGTTTTTATTTTTTACACTATAAACAAAAAAAGAGCAACAATTCTGAAAAAAACAACAATATTTTTTACTATTTTGTATAATAAATATAATAAAAAAAATCTTCAATTTAAGCTGATATATATTCTTCTACATATTTTTGGTAAAAAAAATCACAATATGTGTATATCGATTGGTTTGCGCAAAAGATATAGGGGGTTGGATTTATAGCGCTTTTTAATTATTTTTTTTTACTAGTAATGGCGGTAATGATCGATTTTTTTTCGGGACTACAACATTGCAGCAGACAGATTGGACACTTTTGACTCTTTTTTGGGACTATTGTCATTTATACAGTGATCAGTGCTAAAAATAGCCACTGATTATTGTATAAATGTCACTGGCAGGGAGGGGTTAACACTAGGGGGCAATAAAGGCGTTAAATGTGTGTCCTAGGGAGTGTTTCTAACTGTGAGGAGATTGGACTGCCTGGGGGAGGAGACTGATCGCTGTTCCTAAACAGTAGGAACAACAGATCAGTCTTCTCACTCCTGACACAACAGAGATCTGTTTGTTTACATTGACAGACCTCTGTTCTGTCTCACTCAGGAGCGACCGCGGGTGCCCGGTGGACAGCGTAACTGCCGGGCACGCGCATCGGCTCCATCGTCGTGCTGCAGGCATGTGTGCTTCGCCCCCTGGTGCTCGTAGAGTGGCCGACGTACAGCTACAACAGCTCACCATGGGCAGCTGGTCCTTAAGTGGTTAAACAGCCCTAAAGACAATGAGGTAAGTATACGTAGAATAAATGGATTTTTGCAAAATAAGTATATTTAATGCTATATTGGTACATAGGGGGGCTGGTTAAAAAAAGTGAATAAGGGTGAACTTTGGGAAAGTCCCTTGCAACATGAATGTGGGTGGGGCCTACTCACCCTGCCCATGGGGTAGCTTTTGCGTGAAGCAAGCTCATCAATGCCCTGGACAAGGAGGAGACTGCAGTCATGTGAAAAATCTAACATTAAGGCAGTCCCCATCTTAGAGATAAGCCTTTACACTGTGTGCATTAAAAGTGCAGAATTCATCTTAAAAAAGGTGCTGTCCCATGTCACTACCTACTGTAACTTTATATATGTTGCATAAGGAGGGACATGCTAATCCCAGTCCAGCGTGCCTCTGGTACCTCACTCCCAGTAACGTAATGGGGTTCCACCGTGCATATAGCATGGACCTCATGCATGCAGTCATTAACAGCTTCCTTCCCATGCCTTGTGACCAGTCCATGGATCTCCATAAAGCAGGTTTGGCTCTGGTTGCTACTGGCAACTGGGCACTAGGGAGCCAGAAAATCAACCCCATTGCTACTGGAGGACCTGTCACTTTTACTAGGTACCACACCTTACAAATGGTTGCTTTGTATTTTGAACTAGTACTTTGTTACTCATAACAACTACATTCATTTTACTTGTCTTGCCGATTAACCCTTTTTGTAGTAATGTTTCTTCATACCCCTTTGTGCTTTACAAACCTTGGTCATTTGGATACACCAGAACCAACATACACCTCTTTGAATAACTTTAGACCAGGCTTAGAACAGTTGATGCAACTTTACTGAAGAGACTTTAAAATTACAATCCAAACCCTAATCCTAACTATAGACTCCTAGTATTCTCCATAACTTGGACGTTCTCTGAAAATCTGGTGCTTTAAACAAACTGCAAGGCGCAGGAGTCCCATGACCATGAGCCGAGCCGGGAGCCCTGTGAAATAGCTGGAGATGACGTCTTTAGGCTTGTCTGTGTCTTTTTCCAATGCAGCAACTCTCTGTGCAGAGCCCTTCACCTTTTTATTTACAGCACAGGGGAGAGGGCAGAGCTCAAAAAGACAGACAGGTTTAATCCCTTCCCAGCCTGGACAGCCTGTCTCATTTGATAACAGAAAACATTTCCCATGGAGGCAACCTGCCTACATGCATGAACAGCCTATTTGCCTTTTAGTAAATCAACCCACAATATTGTGGAATTACCACTTAAAGGATCACTAAAGTAATTTATTTATTTTTTAAATAACAAACATGTTATACTTACCTCCACTGTGCAGCTCGTTTTGCACAGCGTGGCCCCAAACCTGGTCTTCTGGGGTCCCTCGGCGGCTGTCTTGGCTCCCCCTCGCAAGGACTCAACACCTTCATGTGCCGCATCATTGGATGTGATTGACAGCAGCGCGAACCAATGGAATACATTAAGGTGAAAAAACTTTTACCTTTACAACCCCTTTAATAGTGCTCTTTGCACTGTGTAAATAATGAAGCTAAATCCAATCAGAATACTATTTATAGCGAAATAATTGCTTTAATTGATTGAGCATACTGCTATTGATAACAAGAGCACCAATATGTTGTAATAAGCATGCAGGATTGTCAGAAGTGCTTGTTATTGCTTGTACTGACATGAAGGGGAACGATGCTTTCACTGAAGATGAACAGATCTCTTGTTGTCTATTGCTATATTGAGACCTCTTACCATGAATAGGCACCGTTGGACTTCTGATATTTAATATTTGATTACTTAATTTGTCTTACCATTGCTCTCTATTGTTCATAATTTTATTCTTGTTTTTAAAATGTATAAAGAGTGTGATAATCATAAAATCAACAGTGTTATTTTAAATTGATAATCCATATTATTAACAGCATGCAATAAAAGACCAGCACAAGTGGCACAATAGAAAAAAACGGTCATTTGTGCATTTCTGCGTGTAGTTTTTTTTTTCGTCATTTATCATTTTTTAAATCATATCCTCTAATACCAGATGTCCTTTCAGCCAAACGTGGGCCAACTGCATGGCATGAGACAAATTACACCATTATTAATATGGAATATGCTGCTCAGTTTTTTAATACTTAGAGTGTAGAATCGCTCAGGCTGCAGCTGCTATTCAATCTGGTGAAACAAGTGCTGTACAATAAATAGATCCAGAACTTAAATGACACTAACATTGTCTAGCGCTGATAATTCATGTGGAATCTCAGCTTCCAGAAACTGTTACAGGCATAAGTAGCTTATTTTGTAAATGCAAAAATAGCATGAAACTTCCAATTCAGAATTTGTTGTATAAAATTTGAATTTAAACTTGGTTAGGTGCTAGAAAAAAACATTCAACTAACATAAGTGAGATTATTTAATGCTCAGTACTTGAGACATTCAGAGCATATTTCATTACATTTTAGGAGGGACAAAGTAGCCAATGAGGCATTGGTTTTCATCAATGCAATAAAATAAAAATTTCCTACAGAATGGGGTTGTTTTCCTAAACCTGGAGGGTACAACATCTGGTTCAGATGTGCATGGCATCCATTCAGTTTCTAACTTCAGCTTTTTCAATCAAGCTTTAAATACAAACTGGAAGGTAATTGGTTTCTATGCAGAGCTGCACCAGATTTTGCACTCTTTACATTTAGTAAATCAACCCCATTGCACAATGCTTGAGGAAGGAACCTAACATGTCCTGAAAGTCTGCATATTCAATACAAGTTAGCTGATAAAGAGTATCACTTAACCACTTTCAGACCCGAAGATTCTCCCCCTTAATGAACCAGGCCATTTTTTGTGATACGGCACTGCGTAATTTTAACTGACAATTATGCAGGTCGTGCGATGCTGTACCCCAAACAAAATGCATGTCCTTTTTTTCCCACAAATAGAGCTTTCCTTTGGTGGTGTTTGATCACCTCCGTGTTTTTAAATTTTTTGTGATGTAAACAAAAAAAGAGCGACTATATATATATATATATATATATATATATATATATATATATATATATATAAATATATATATATATTATATAATTTTTTTTTTTTACTTTTTGCTATAATAAATATCCCAAAAAAATTCTTCATCAGTCTAAGCTAATATGTATTCTTCTACATATTTTTGGTTAATGGTCCCAAAAAAAGCCTCAAAAGTGTCTGATCTGTTCGCTGCAATGTTGCAGTTCCACTAAAAATGCCATATATATATATATATATATATATATATATATATATATATATATATGTGTGTGTATATATATATATATATATATATATATATATATATATGTATGTGTGTATATATAGATAGATATATATATATATATATATATATATATGTATATATATCTATATATTAGGGCTGTGCAAACTAACTTTTAATTAATCGATTAATCTTTAGTTTTTTTGATCGATCAAAATCTTTTTGATTTATTAAAATTCTTTGGATTGGTACTCCCCTCTCCGCCAGCTTCTGGGCCATCAGGGAGTTCTGTCGGAGATCCGGTGAACATCACGGACACTGGTGGGGCTTGCTGTGTCCATCTGAAGGGCTCTTTTGCTGTGCTTTCATATCTGCATGCCGGAGGGACCTTCCTTTCTGCCACACACAAGGGCTGTTACACTTCCCTCTATCACTTCCCTCTATCAACCTGGGATTCTACAGCCATCCACTGGGAGTTGTGATAGTTCCCTTTATGGGACATCTACATGCCGACGGCCTGATGGTAACCCCTCCTCATTTGAATTCAGCAGTGGTATCGTTGTACACATTTTTATACCAGTATCATACTTAGCTACATGTTTTTATGACTGCTTTTTCTATCGTTTGGTATTACTCGCACCATCATCAACTTTGTTTCTCAATGTAGTTTATGTGAAATTAATTTCTGAAGTTCATATGTATGCTTCCACAAATTTGATGGGGGGGCAGTTTTTTTGGGGGGCAGTTTTTTTTGATGGGGGGGCAGTTTTTTTAAAGGGGGGGCCAGTTTTTTTTTATGGGGGGGCAGTTGTTGTTTTTTGATGGGGGGGGCAGTTTTTTTTGATGGAGGGGCCAGTCGATTTTATCTCCAGTGCAATATTTATTTTGTTACCTACTTGAAGACTATAAAAGTTGTAATGCTATTCCCATCGAGCGCTACCTTTGTGTGTTTTTTGGATCCTGCTATCCATTTTTCCAGTGGTTGGTAGCTGCACTGGGAATCGGCCTGCAAGGAGATCAGCTAAAAGTAGTTGGATCTGTATGTGCGTTATAATTAATCGAAATTAGTCGATTAATCGATTTTAAAAAAAACGATTAATCGAACACAAAAATTTTGATCAGTAACAGCCCTAATATATATATATATATATATATATATATATATATGGCATTTTTATTATTATTATTTTTTACTTATAATGATGACAATATGCAATTTTTAGTGGAACTGCAACATTGCAGCGGACAGATCAGACACTTTTGAGGCTTTTTGGGACCATTGACACCTATACAGTGATTGGTGCTATAAAAATGCACCGATTACTATGTAAATGTCACTGGCAGGGACATTTCTGTCCCTCTTTCCTGTGACTGTGGGTGGTTGGCGGACATCGCAGCCACTGGCCATGCGCGTTGAATCCCTCACCAAGCAGCGGCCGTGCAGCAGCCGTGCAGTTTAAGCCGTGCTTAAAGGAACCAATGTACACCTATGCCGATTTGTGGGAATGAGCTGACCTGTAGCAGTATAATGACTGCAGCTGGTCAGCAAGTGGTTAAACTGCTTTTTCCAATGTTATAAAACCTAAAGATCTTTTATTTATTGTGTTTTTTTTTTTTTGTAATGATTCAAAATGCAACATTTAATTAAAATTTAGTATATAGCCTTTAATTACTTTAATTAGTTAAAAAACTAAGTTCACCTTTTTTTTCTAAAAATCTAGCTCCCCATATATACCAATATGCTATTAATGTACCTCGGTTGCAGAAAAATAAAAGCTTTCTTTGATTCTGAAAACACAGCCTTAGCTTACCCCTTGCTGTATTTCTTAGAAAGCTTCAGAGACTCCCTGGTATAGATTTGGGATGAAGAAACCTGTAATACACAGGAAGGAGTTTACCAGCTGACCTCATTAGCACACACCCTTCACCCATCAACTACTGCATGTTTTCACAGTATCTCCGGCATCTCTCCACACGTGCTTGTGCCTGGTTTCCCCAGCCTCACTTTAGACAAGCTCAGGCTGCATACTAAACTCCCTGGGGCTGCATGCAGCCCATGGGACACCCCTGATATAGTGCCAGGGCCTGCCTGATTGTATACAGAGTGATTGGATAGATGGTATGTCCTCCAATTATATCGTTTTGGTTAATATAAAGGAGATTGTACAAAAACAGGTGATAAATTCAGTAAAAACATACAACTTGCACCTCAACAAAATGTCCCATGAGCTACTTTGCCAGGTGTAGTGCAGTCTATTTAAATTAACAGGCTGCCCTATGTGTGTCACTGAAGTCACAAGCAAAAAACATGTGCTCCCACTACTCTAGGTGTGAATGGAGCCTGAAAGTGAAATTGGTGTGTCTACACAACAACAATGAGGCTCCATTCACATATGTGTGTTTCCAAGCACATGGCAAACTGCACAGAAAATGCATGCTTTCCCATGCTTGTGTTGTGATTTCATGTTCAAGGCACCCCAAGTGCAGTAAATGCATGAATGCAACTGCATTAATGCACCATGTTCCATTTTAAAAAAAAAAACTTGTAGAGCTTCTGTGGGGTGATTGTTGTGTGTAGGGCAACTCTTTCAAGTGAATGGTCTACCCTATGCGTGATGAGTGAAAATGATGAGTGAAAATGCTCCAAAACAGCCAAAACAAACGCATGCGGGAACTTGAGTTTTTGCTACGTAGAAACAGAAACAGGGCCTGACAACTGAGTGACTCCTTCCACTCTCTCCAATGTACTTCCACTCTCTTCTATGTACAATTTCCTTTAGATTTACCAGAATTATCGAATAAGAGGACACATTTGAACAATCAAACCAGACAGGCCCTTGTACTACATAGCTTTTGGGAGATCTAAGGCTGCATTCACACCTGAGCAAAGCGTTTTTGGTAGTTTTTTCCAGCGTTTTGTTGCGTGTTTTGTCGCGCGTATTCACACGTATTAGCTTCGTTGCATACAGCGTTGTCTGACGTTTTTGAACTTTTTTTTTTTTAGCCAATAGGAAAAATGATCATCTCTTCCATCACTTGTTGGTATGTTTGCAGATTTTTTTTATCTTCTGCCTGGGTGAAATGTTCTATTTCACAGAACAGATTAAAGCGACAAAACGCCCGTAGAAACGCTCATTGTCACGCTAGATGCTTGAATCGAGCGTTTCCATTAATTTCTATGGGAATACAAATGCCCAATTCGCGCGACAAAAAAGGGTTCCGGAACTTGTTTAAGCTTCAAGAGTTCGGCTTCAGGCGTTTTGGAGTGGAGATGGAGAACCATCTCCATAGAGAGAGAGAATAATGTATTTTTTCCCCTCTAGCGTTTTGGAGCTTCATGCTTTAGGCGACAAAACGCTCAGGTGTGAATGTGGCCTAAAGGAGATTGTACAATCAGATGGAAAAGAAAGTAAAAAAAAATTGTCTACTATATGCTCTAAAACTTTTCCATTTTATTTTATCTGTTGGTTAAATATTGCTCCCTAACTCACCTAATGTTGACTGTATTTTTGCCTTGACCTGTGAAGGTATTGTTGCCTACTCCTGGATGAAGTGTTATGATTAAGCGCTGTTATCTACGTGAAACGCGTTAACAATTTTATCTCCTGGTGCTTGTTGTGCTGTATATGCTTTTATTTGTTGATCACTACAATAAAGGTTTTGATATCTTCTAGAGTGTGCAGCCATTCATCCATTTTTCCATTTGCTAATTTTTGATTGTCAGGAACTAATCAAATGTATCTGTTTTAAGATGTGCTTGACTAGAGTCACAACATATTCTTGTTTTTACGGTTTACACTTTGCACACCTAGAAGCTTATTAAGCGACTGGATATAATACATTTTACAGTAGTACATTGACTCAAGGGACTGGTCACATGCAACAACCTTGATCTTAATTTCAACAGAATGCTTCAGCCAAAACGGTATTGCCTGCTCCTCAGGGTTATGCGTGGGGTCCCTGTTGATGTACAGGAAATCAGGAACTGATTGTCTTTATACCCGTTTGCTGATATATGAGTGCTCAGAGAAGTTTCCCCTCAATGTGCATCAGCTGCAGTTAGTGTGTCTTAGGCTGCATTCACACCTAATCGCGGCGTTTTGTCCCGCGAATTGCGGCAACAAATTGCGTCGTTTTGTACCGCGATTTGCGATTTTCACCCCCATTTAACCCCCAGGTCCACATCTCCTATGCCGAACACCGAAGCCGCCTGAAAAAAAGGGTCCAGGACTTGTTTTGAGCTTCAGGCGTATGGCGTTTCGGCATTCGGCGTGGAGATGTGAACCATCTCCAAAGAGGGCAATGTAAAATCACCCCTCCAGCGTAGGGGCTGCTGCGGCGCCTAGGTGTGAATGGAGCCTTACTATGCCACTTTGAGACCCACATTCTAATAAACTATAGTTTTTAATAACGTAAAGTGAACTGTACTTTGCATTCTGAGCAAGGCAACAAATTCTCCAACGTAAAGAAAAATGCCAAAGGACAAGTTTATTTTAAACATTCAGCTCCCATTACTATTTTTCAATATTTATAAAGCATCATCTTTTGTCTAAAGTCCAACTAAATTTCAGTAATGCCTACACAGTTTAGTTATTTTCATATTGTACATAGCGTGGGCAATATAAATTGCACTGTTGGAGTGTTCTATTTTTCCTGCAAAATCTACCATGATTCAGAAATCTAAATGTATTGTTATTGCAGAAAATGTACTAACCAGTTTAAAAAATATATTTTAAAGGATTTAACTGACATGCTTGCTTTTTCATTCTTTAATTTACATGTTTATTTTGCTATGACACATTTCAAGCCGTCTTGTAGGACCATATCCATTACTTTCATGATACATCTCACTCCATTCTATAGTAACACATTCAGAGTTACTACCAAGTTGCAAAATTAAAATCTGCATTACATCACATGATATTCTATCACTCAGTCTGTATGACAGCTGCAATTTTAGTATAGGTCCAACTCTGAAAGATTGATACCCCTCCTTTTTAAACATATGATCAGAGGTTTGGCCTACCTCTTCGGACAGTAACAAGGATCATTTTGACTGCTGACTGACCAAAGATGCTGGGTTTTGCCGCTAGTTCACTAAGATTATATACATACGATATAAGATATAAGCGGTCATAGATCTTTTCAAATTAACTTTGTTTGCCCAAAATCAAGGAGATACGGCAGCTCAAGAACCAACTGAGTAGATTTCCATGAGGAGATTTTCAGATAATAAAGTCCTGTACACACAGTTGGACCTTTGTCCAACCAAAATCACATCTGAATTCTGATGGAATTCTATCGCAGTAAAAGAGAACATGTTATCTATCTAAACTCCTACAGATTTCATCGGAATTTCCGATGGAAATAATCCGATGGGGCATTTACACGGTCGGCATTTCCGATGGAAAAAGTCAATTGGACTATTTTGATCGGAAATTTTGATTGTGTGTACGGGGCATAACTGTATTGTATCCAAGGTCACACACAACTCAAATCGCTTAGGTTTATTATAGGCTTACCTATAGGTACAGGTTATGCATGGAATTTAGGCCTCGTACACACAATCAGTCCATCCGATGACAACGGACCAAAGGACCGTTGTCATCGGTTAACCGATGAAGCTGACTGATGGTCTAATGTGCCTACACACCATCGGATAAAAAAACGATCGTGTTAGAACGCGGTGATGTAAAACACAACGACGTGCTGAAAAAAAATGAAGTTCAATGCTTCCAAGCATGCGTCAACTTGATTCTGAGCATGAATGTATTTTTAACCGATGGTCGTGCCTACTAACGATCGGTTTTGTCCGATCGTTAGGCGTCCATCGGTTACATTTTAAAGCAAGTTGGCTTTTTTTTAACCGAAGGTTAAATAACCTATGGGGCCCACACACGATCGGTTTTGACCGATAAAAACGGTTCATCAGATCGTTGTCCTCTGGTTAACCTATCGTGTGTACGCGGCCTTACTCCCACTTAAAAATAATCAAGTCCTTTTTGATTTTTCTGTGCTTTAAAAGATAACACGCCAGTTTTTAGCTATTAGTTCTGTCTGTTTTTTAGTTATTAACCTAACGGGGTTTTTTAAGCTAATATCGGTATGCCACACACGCGCTTACCTCGCTGGATGCAGAAAAAGTTTACTTAGCGATCCAGCGATGCTACATGTCCGCCTGAGCTGTGTGTTCCGCCGAAGCGTCGCGACGTTTTTTATATTACAGTACACTGGATTACAGTACTGTATGTAAAAAATACACACCCCCCATGAGTGTCTGCCCTGTAGTCATTTTGGCAAACTAGATTGCCCATAGCAATGTCCCTTTATTACAGCAGCGATTAAATTACTTGTTTAATAGCGATTTATGGGGAGGACAGCAAAAATAACTGAGCTTTCAGTGATTTTGATTTGATTACATTATTGGTGAGACATAAGTTTGAATAGAGTGAGATTCCTAAGAATTACAAGACAGTATAAAACGCCAGCACAGCACTTCTTTCATACCGCCAGGGAGGTTAATAACTTCTATATATGGGCAACCAGGGCTGCTCAGTAGGTCCAAATTTTTTATTTCATTGGAAGACCCGATGTTAGGGCAATACGAATATTACCAGGTTTTAGTAAACAAAGGGTATCTTGTCTTTTGGAGACATAAGAATAAGAGATGGAAACAGACAGACTTCTTTTATAGGTTTCATAGGTGCTTCTTAATGATAGGTCCTATATCGTGTTGAATCCTAGTCAAATATTTTTTATACCCCATATTTTTAATGCCCCTGTAGTACTTTAAATTAAAAAATACACACATAATTCCTGGTTAGAACTGACTAAAATTAGTGGTTAACTTTACATGACATGACATAGTACATTTGAGAGCTAAAATATATATATATATATTTCACAACCCTTACACATAGACAAAACAACACATTTTTAAACTTTTATAATCAACAACACAGTATAAAGATCTACAGAATATGTATTAAAATATTTCTGTAAAGTATCTATGAACTCTAGACTGACATCCCCGCTACTACATAATAAGATTTATTATTTACAGGCAGACATCTGTGGCCAGGAATCTCTTCTGATAAGCTCAAGGCCTAATGGAACAGTCATCGGCACAGCTGGAGGCCAAAGCTGATAGCCAGACTATTAAAAACAACCATCAACAGCAATTTTTTACTTCATAATTACAAACCAAAACTTACTAGGCATTCGCCACCAGCCTTCACTGTAAGTATCCTTTAAAATGAGGAAAGGTTTAACCACAAGTGAAATGTAAAAGTAAACTATATACACACAGTAATTCTTTTTACTGGAATAATATTTATAGCAAATTTGTGTTATACAGTATGTTGCTAGCTTTGCACAACTTTAATCCAATATAAATCTGTGGCTTTCTAGCTGTTGTGGAACTAAAGTATTTTATAGATTGAACGCATCCAGCAAACAACCATTAAATTCTCCAGTGGCCATTTTTATGTAAACTAGAGATACGTTAGTAATTTTAAGAACTAATAGTCCATTGCCCAAAAATGCAAGCAAGATTGGTGGCCTTTTTTCCTGAGCGTACAGTTTCCAACATCTACTGCTACACTCATGAGTACCCTATGCTTATCTTAAGTATCAATTATGTATCTATTATTTATAAGTATCTTACATTCTAGTAAGCCTAAAAATGCAGTTCTGCAACAGTTAAAAGGATACAGAGTCCCTCCCTCATTCACAGACCATCAAAGTGGTTAACGATTTAGGTAAGGGGACCTTCAAAAATTACTTTTTCGGTTATGTATCCAAATGAACCTTGACGTTAGTAAAACAATACAAGACTTCCATATGTATTATTAGTAATATAAATGTAAAAACAAAAATACAAAAAACTTTTTGATCACATACATATTCTCACTTTCTTCCAGTTCCTTGTTCTTTATGAGTCATTAAAAAAAGCTTTAACAAGATTGTACAGAATCATGCTTATATAAAAAGTAGTGCACAATTATTAGGCAAATTAGTATTTTGACCAACTATTTTCTATGCATATTATCCAGCTCCAAGCTGTGTACACCTAAATACTAATTGGACTTAAGCATATCAGGGGATGTGTATTTGTGTAATGAGGGAGAGTGTGGCCTAGGAAGATCAACACCCTATATCAGGCATGTCCAAAGTTGTTCCGGTTCAATGTGGCCCCCCTGGTAATTTGGATATATACATCTTTTGCGGCCCCCCAGGCTACTAAAGATATATAGTTGTAGATAGATTGGAGAAATATCGCGCTGCTTTAGGTAAATAATGTGAGCCGCTAAACACAGCTAATAGAAAACAATAAGCAAAAAATAATGTGGATAAAAAAATGTGTAGCGCTAAGTAAATAGAATATAAATAAATATATCTATGTGCTAAAAAATTGTATGTGATTAGAAAATATGATCATAGAAAGAATATTTTGTGAAAAAATAACCAACTATACACAATAAAAAAAAAAAAAAAAAAAAAAAATGACCAGTAACCAGTGAACAAAATTAAATAGTCACTAGTATAAGAAATGGAATGTCCTGAACAAAAAAATTGCAATCGATGTCCAAATCCAAAAGCTATAAGTGTTCAATATAAACAAGTGATGTCCTCTATGCGCACTCTTGTGTGGTGATATAAAAAAGGAAGAAGACCTTCACCCAATAAAGCATGGAGGCTTACCAGATCAAGTGGACTCTGCCAGCTATACAGACTGGAGAGTCACATAAGCTTTGGATCATCCAGCGTGGATCGAAGCCTCATAGAACTGCCGGTGACAGGGATGTACGTCAGTATAGTAATCCGGGAGGGGGACTTCAGTTATCCAGGGCTTGATGCTCAGTAGGTATACGTTGAGAATAGTGTGTAGGAGAAAAGAAGGAGCAATAGTGTGATACCGTCACGGTATTAAAAGATTTAATAAGTAATGAACTTACATGGATCAGGATAAAAAAAGCGCGCTTGCAGTCATAATGTGGCGACAGTAGAATTCTACTGTCGCCACATTATGACTGCAAGCGCGCTTTTTTTATCCTGATCCATGTAAGTTCATTACTTATTAAATCTTTTAATACCGTGACGGTATCACACTATTGCTCCTTCTTTTCTCCTACACACTATTCTCAACGTATACCTACTGAGCATCAAGCCCTGGATAACTGAAGTCCCCCTCCCGGATTACTATACTGACGTACATCCCTGTCACCGGCAGTTCTATGAGGCTTCGATCCACGCTGGATGATGCAAAGCTTATGTGACTCTCCAGTCTGTATAGCTGGCAGAGTCCACTTGATCTGGTAAGCCTCCATGCTTTATTGGGTGAAGGTCTTCTTCCTTTTTTATATCACCACACAAGAGTGCGCATAGAGGACATCACTTGTTTATATTGAACACTTATAGCTTTTGGATTTGGACATCGATTGCAATTTTTTTGTTCAGGACATTCCATTTCTTATACTAGTGACTATTTAATTTTGTTCACTGGTTACTGGTCATTTTTTTTTTTTTTTTTTTTTTTTTTTTTTTTTTTTTGTGTATAGTTGGTTATTTTTTCACAAAATATTATTTCTATGATCATATTTTCTAATCACATACAATTTTTTAGCACATAGATATATTTATTTATATTCTATTTACTTAGCGCTACACATTTTTTTATCCATACTAAAGATATATACTGTATTTATCAGCGCTACCTTAGAGGGGACATGGAGGTGGCATAACAAGCGTTTACTCAGCGGCATCTGTACTAGAAAGTTCTGTCTCTTGGGCTTCCATTGGATGACTGTTCTGTCTATCATAGGGAGGACTTGGTATTAAAGAGGCCGTCGAGAAAACAGGAGATTCTCCTGCATGTAATCTGTTAGCGCTCGTCCCACCCCCTCCCTGTCCCCTCTGAGGCTGCAAATGGGCATTGATCAGGCTGCACTGATGACAATGGGGAGGCTGCATTCATGGCAGTGGGGAGGCTGCATTCATGGCAATGGAGAGGCTGCATTCATGGCAATGGGGAGGCTGCATTCGGGCAATGGGGAGGCTGCATTAATGGGCACTGACCCTTATTTTACTTCAGTTATTTATTTAAAATAGTTTGTTTTTCCCCTGAAACTTCCCTCTTAAAGTGAAGGTGCGTGTTATACGCCAATAATTAAGGTATACATAAAATAACACTCCCAAGCTCATCCTTAGTCTTGAGCGGCATGCTGGGATTCGTTAGGGCCACAAAAGATATATATCTATATAGATATCTATATCTATATAGATATCTATATCTATATCGATAGATAGATACAAATCGGTCTATTGAAAAGCCTGTGGCGTGCATAACACAACCCACAAGAACTCCACCCGGTGCAGAAAAAATGTGCACACACATAAAGAGTGATACACAAAAAAGTGTAATGGGTGCTACTTCAAACGGTCCTTCTCACGAAGGACCTGACCCTGATCCCCCGGGGGGCGTTAGGCTCCAGATGGGGACTAAAGTAATCAAATGGTCCATGCAGCCGAAGCCGACACGGACCCAACTTCCTTGGAGGGTCTGACGAAACAGAACCCTCCCAGGTGGGGCTCCCCCAAAGGGAGCTCCCATGAGAGCAGGCGAACTAAGCCAGAAGGCCATGTCCATCCACTCCCAAGACGTTCAGGGCTTGCCCGAGGACCAGCACCCTACTTATTACACAAAAGGTGTACAAAACGTGTACCAAACAAAAAAAGACATACACGGGGGTAAAATAAAAAAGAAAGTGGGGGAGAAGGATGTCGGGAGAGTGAGTGGAAATTGACCATCATGCAATACGATGGCTGGCCTCCAGCCAGGAAACAAAAATTCCTCTGGTCCCAGCCAAAATGCCCGGCCCTAGAGGCAGGTGTGAAAAGGGTGTTTGTGGAGACTTGGCCCTGGTGCCATACAAGTAAGTGCCCTCTCAAACACTTGTGCAAGGTATGGCACCCCTGGACTGCCACACCAGGGTACTATCTCCACAGGGTTTTCAACGGACCCTGGCCCACAGCCTGGACCAGCAGCACCCTTACCAGCTAGGAAGGTAGGAGCTCTGAGAGAGTGGGGAGAGCCCAACTCAGCAGGCTACTCCCACTACTCCCATCACTCCCTCTTAATCACGTTTAGGAAATACTAACCGCTCCCCCCGACAGAAAGAGGAGCAAGTGTTCTCTCCCGAACAACTGACCGGGGCAGGTACCACAAAATCCAGGCCAGAGTCCAGGGGCCCGGCCCTCAGCTTTGACCTCATGTTTCTCCGTCCAAATCAGAAGACTTCCACCTCCACGCCAGCAGGTTTAGCACCTTGCCGTGTACTAGGGATGGTTAGCATAGCACCACCTACTGGCAACTGATAAGAACAGATACTACATTTGATCTTAGCCAAAAGGCCAAGAAGCGATAGATAGATAGATAGATAGATAGATAGATAGATAGATAGATAGATAGATAGATAGATAGATAGATAGATAGATAGATACAAATAACATGCCCAAGCTCAACTCTTCACCACATATAGCCACAAAGGCAGGAGAATTCTTGTTGGGTGGTGTATTAGTGCTTGAACAAACACACTTATGCCACATACACGACGGTTTTTCATGACATGGAAAAAAAAGTTTTTTAACCTGATTCCTCTCAAGCCTGCCTTGCATACCCACGATCGTGATAAAAAATGCTCAAGCAAAGTGGGGTGACGTACAACACGTACGACGGAACTATAAAGGGGAAATTCCATTCGAATAGAGCCACCCTTTGGGCTGATTATGCAAATTTCCCTTCTAATGACTTGCTTCTGAGCATGCACGCTTTTTTCCCTGTCATTAAAGCCTACACCCGACCGTTTTTCACAACGAGAAAAACGACAATGTGAAAAATTACAAGAAAAAATAGAGCAGGTTCTAAATTTTTAATGCCCATTTTTCTCGTTGAGAAAAATGCTCTGGAGCCTACACACGATCGTTCTTAAACAACCAATTAAAAAAATTGCATTTTTCTCGTCATGAAAAACGGTCGTATGTACACGGCATTAGACCAAATTTTAATGGTTCAAAAATTGTCAGACAAAAATGATCGGCCCTCACGCATGTTCACTTAATCAAATCTGGCCCTCTTTGAAAAAAGTTTGGACACCCCTGCCCTTTATCAAGTGTACATAATTATTAGGCAGCTTATTTTCCTCTGCCAAAATGGGCCAAAAAAGAGATTTAACTGACTCTGTCTGAAATTGTAAAAAGTATTTTAGAGGGATAACATTTTTGCCCATTCTTTTTTGTAAAATAGCTTAAGCCGGTCATATTGGATGGAGAGCATTTGTGAACAGCAATTTTCAAGTCTTGCCACTTGGATTTAGGTCTGGACTTTGACTGGGCCATTCAAACACATGATTTTTCTTTGATTTAAACAATTCCATTGTAGCTCTGGCTGTATGTTTTGGGTTGTTGTCCTGCTGGAGGGTGAACCTCCACCCCAGTCTCAAGTCTTTTGCAGACTCTAACAGGTTTTCTTCTAAGGTTACCCTATATTTGTCTCCATCTATCTTCCCATCAACTCTGACCAGCTTCCCTGTCCCTGCTGAAAAAAAGCATTCCACAACATGATGCGCCCACCACCATGTTTCACAATGGGAAGTGTGTGTTTAGGGTGATGTACAGTGTTAGTTTTCTGCCACAAATAGCGTTTTAAACAGTGCTCTGTGAGATGTGCAAAGCTTGAGATATTTTTTAGAACCTAACCCTGCTTTAAACTTCCTCACAACTTTATCCCTGACCTGTCTGGTGTGTTCCTTGGCCTTCATGATTCTGTCTGTCCACTAAGGTTCTCTAACAAACCTCTGACTCATGGAACAGCTGTATTTATACTTAGATTAAGTCACACACAGGTGGACTATATTTACTAATTAGATGACTGTTGTTTCCATTACAGGGGGATGAATACAAACGCAAGCCGTATTTTGTAAATTTTGAAAAACATTTATAATTTTCCTTCCATTTAACATGTATGTGCCACTTTGTGTTGGTCACATAAAATCCCATTACAAAATATTTACGTTTTTGGTTGTAACATGACAAAATTTGGAAAATTTCAAAGGGGTGTGAATACTTTTTCAAGCCACTGTAGTTTTGGAGACCTATATATAATACTAATTAACAACAAACTGCAGCCTTAGCCCTGCATAAATAGTCGTTTTTAAGGAAGAATGCCACTTTACAAATAAAAAAGACCCTGGCATCACCCTAAGTGTATATTGATTGGTTTGCACAACATGTATGGCATCTACAAACCATGGAATACATACTGGAATTTGTTTTTTATACTAGTAATGGTGGCAATCAGCAACTTATAGTGGGACTGCAGCAGACAATTGGAAATTTTTGATATTTTGTGGGAACCAGTGACACTAATACAGTGATCAGTGCTAAAAATATGCACTGTCATTGTACTAATGACACTCTGGGAAGGCATTAAACGTCTAGGGCAATCAAAGGGTTAAATGTGTGCCAAGCCAGAGTTTTTGTGTACCATGTGAGGTGCTTCTACTAAGGGAAGTGATGGATTTTCTTTCCCTGCTTTGTAGGGAAAGAAAATATATCACTTCACCCCTGTCAGGAGAGCTCTGCCTTGTTTTCATAGGCAGAGCTCCATCCTGTGTGTCTTCCGGACCAATGCCTGGCACCCTCTGATCTGTTTGTGCTGTGCCTATCCGGAAGTGCAGAATCACGTGTATATATACAGGATTCTGCACAGCGCGACCACCTTGTAGCAGTAAATCTGCTATGGGGCCGTGGAAAAATGGTTTAACCTCTTTCTTTAATTGACCTTTTACAATGTAGCTCAGATTGAAATAAAAATGTTAATACAATGACCTAAATAATAATTGAATTGTGAAGACATATATTTTCTTTGTCTTTGTGTTAAAAGCTTAAAATAATTTCCAAAAAATGTCTATTCTGCTTACAAAATAAAACAGGATAAAAGAATACTGTAGAACATTATCAACATAATCATTGTTTCAAATGGGTTGGATTATAATGTAGCCATTTTCTTCAAATCTTGAAAAGCAGAAAATTATTTTTACTTTGGATAATTTTATAAAATTAACATTATCATAGATTAAGAAAATAACAAGCCACAATTTCAGTTCTGGTAGGCATGTTTACACATCTTTCAATAATCATAATTCTGTTTTCTTTAAAAACACAAAACTAAACGCAGCTGCAGTTTACATAGCTCTCCAGCTTAGGTTTTCAAGTATTCATCATTATTAAAATGCTTGTCATCTATTTCAAAAATATGCACTGAATGACATATGTTTTTACACATCAGCAAGTATTGTAGTACATCCAATTCTTATGTAGCTCGTTATTTTATTTGTTTTTTGAGCAAACTCATACTGTTTCCACCTCATTTTGCTTTATTTGTAATTCCATGAAAATAAAGCATGCAGCATTGTGTAAGCTTGTCAAATAGATTCATACCTGTAAAAGCATCTGACAACAGAGGTAAGATTATGTGCCTGATAGTTAAAGATACAAAATGGAATTCCAGTGACTTCTATTGCAATCTGAAACGAGGATAATAAAAGAACACATTTGGAAAGTACAGCAAGGACATCTAAGGGAATGATTATGGACTAAATGGAAAATCGTCTGCATGTTGCTGTGAAGAAATGTGTTACTTAGGCCGGTTGCATGTCCCCATGAAATTTAATTTTCATATTTTTAATTTTCGATCGAAATAGTTTCTATTTTTTTTTTTTCGAAATTTTTAAAAAAAATAAAATTCACAGATTTAGCTTTTTCGAGAAATTTCGACGAATGTTATTCTTTTTTTAAATTTTAATCAACTGCGTATTATTTTATAATTGTATCTGTTTTAAATAATAAACTATTGCTTACTATTTCATAAGTTGTAGCTATGTGTATGTATGTGTAGCTTATTGCCCATGCTCTTGTGTTCAAGACGTTCTTAAATCCTAGTCAGACAAATTTGAGTTTACGGCATGCACAGGGCTTTGGTTTAGTAAAGTAGGAAATGTTGTTGGTTGTTTATTTGCACATGATTGGAAGATTAAAGAAAACATAGCTTCAATAAGATCAGTAATAAGTCCCTCTTCATTTAGAAACTTCAACTCCACAGCATCATTATTGAAGAACAAACGCTTATAGCAAATGCACCATAAAGCTGTTAAAGGGGTTGTAAAGCTTTGTATTTTTTCATCTTAATGCATCCTATCCTAACACCTTGAACTCTTCGGCCCCCCAGACCCCCTTTTTACTTACCTGAGCCCCGAATCTCCATGGGAGTGATCCCGCGATGCATTTCCCAGCTTGAGGCGGGTCTTCATTGGATGATTGATAGCAGCGCAGCTATTGTCTCCGGCTGCTGTCAATCAAATCAATGACGCGGTGCGCCAGGGGACAGGGCCGAGTGATACACTCTGCGGCTATGGCTAACCCCCTTGGGAGAGCACTTACCAGAGGGGGGTTAGCTCTTGTGGGGAAGAGCCGAGACACCTGCCGAGGGACCCCAGAAGAGGATGTTTAGGGCCACTCTGTGCAAAACTAACTACACAGTGGAGGTAAATATGGTATGTTTGTTATTTTAAAAAAAAGAAACCTTTGCAACCCCTTTAATGGTCAAGTTACACCAACTCTAAGAATGCCCATACATATATTTTTTTTCAGCCAGCTAAACCACTTCCCCCTATCCACACATGAAACTGAACCATTTCCCCATCAACAAATTTAAGGTGGATGGGGAAATGCTACCCGCTGTGTCATTGAATTCTGACAGTGGGGAGGTTCCCCCCTCAAATACTGTACACAGGCTGCGGCGCTGTTTGAGATGACATTTTCTATGTATGGGAACAGACATACAGTGCAGAAAATAAGTATTTGAACACCCTGCTATTTTGCAAGTTCTCCCACTTGGAAATCATGGAGGGGTCTGAAATTGTCATCGTAGGTGCATGTCCACTGTGAGAGACATAATCAAAAAAAAAAATTCCAGAAATCACAATGTATGATTTTTTTAACTATTTATTTGTATGATACAGCTGCAAAGAAGTATTTGAACACCTGAGAAAATCAATGTTAATATTTGGTACAGTAGCCTTTGTTTGCAATTACAGAGGTCAAACGTTTCTTGCAGTTTTTCACCAGGTTTGCACACACTGGAGGAGGGTTTTTGGCCCACTCCTCCACACAGATCTTCTCTAGATCAGTCAGGTTTCTGGGCTGTCGCTGAGAAACACAGAGTTTGAGCTCCCTCCAAAGATTCTCTATTGGGTTTAGGTCTGGAGACTGGCTAGGCCACGCCAGAACCTTGATATGCTTCTTACAGAGCCACTCCTTGGTTATCCTGGCTGTGTGCTTTGGGTCATTGTCATGTTGGAAGACCCAGCCTCGACCCATCTTTAAAGCTCCAACTGAGGGAAGGAGGTTGTTGCCCAAAATCTCGCAATACATGGCCCCGGTCATCCTCTCCTTAATACAGTGCAGTCGCCCTGTCCCATGTGCAGAAAACACCCCCAAAGCATGATGCTACCACCCCCATGCTTCACAGTAGGGATGGTGTTCTTGGGATGGTACTCATCATTCTTCTTCCTCCAAACACGGTTAGTGGAATTATGAACAAAAAGTTCTATTTTGGTCTCATCTGACCACATGACTTTCTCCCATGACTCCTCTGGATCATCCAAATGGTCATTGGCAAACTTAAGACGGGCCTTGACATGTGCTGGTTTAACCTTCCGTGCCATGCATGATTTCAAACCATGACGTCTTAGTGTATTACCAACAGTAAACTTGGAAACAGTGGTCCCAGCTCTTTTCAGGTCATTGACCAGCTCCTCCCGTGTAGTCCTGGGCTGATTTCTCACCTTTCTTAGGATCATTGAGACCCCACGAGGTGAGATTTTGCATGGAGCCCCAGTCCGAGGGAAATTGACAGTCATGTTTAGCTTCTCCCATTTTCTAATGATTGCTCCAACAGTGGACCTTTTTTCACCAAGCTGCTTGGCAATTTCCCCGTAGCCCTTTCCAGCCTTGTGGAGGTGTACAATTTTGTCTCTAGTGTCTTTGGACAGCTCTTTGGTCTTGGCAATGTTAGTAGTTGGATTCTTACTGATTGTATGGGGTGGACAGGTGTCTTTATGCAGCTAATGACCTCAAACAGGTGCATCTAATTTAGGATAATAAATGGAGTGGAGGTGGACATTTTAAAGGCAGACTAACAGGTCTTTGAGGGTCAGAATTCTAGCTGATAGACAGGTGTTCAAATACTTCTTTGCAGCTGTATCATACAAATAAATAGTTAAAAAATCATAAATTGTGATTTCTGGAATTTTTTTTTTGGATTATGTCTCTCACAGTGGACATGCACCTACGATGACAATTTCAGACCCCTCCATGATTTCCAAGTGGGAGAACTTGCAAAATAGCAGGGTGTTCAAATACTTATTTTCTGCACTGTACATGGATCAAAATTCAGCTCGTTCCTGCAAAACCAACCATATTTCGGCCAGCTTATGTTTTGGGATATTTTTCTGATTTTTTTTCCAGGGATGATGTGCCAGCTTATTAATAGATAATGGTCGCTTTGAGATAAAATTCGATTTTTCAACCAGTACATAAACAGTAGCTGTTGAATTATGATTGTTTGTTATGGACAAAGAGAAGACCTGTAGTTCTGTGTTTGCAAAATGATATGTGTTCATTTGCGTAAATTTACAGTTTACCACCTAAATTTAAAATAAGAGTAATAGCTTAAGGCATTTTATATACCCTTTTGTTTACAACTGCTTAGACACAGTCCTCAGCTGTTTGCCATGCTCCATATGAATTAAATCAAATATTTTCTGTAGTGAAAGAACTTTAAATAGAGTTAGTACTCATAAAATTGGTTCTGCAAGCTGTAACTTGTACATCCTCTCAAAAAAGGTATCTGGACCCTGTGATGACTCGACATGGTATACATTGGTATTCATGAAGCCCATCAGCTTATTAGAATGTCAGGAGTAATGAACACTAATTGTAATTGTTTTCTTGTAAACATATGAGCTCTTTGACCAATACAGATCCTTGACTATGGTACATAGACCTTTAGCAAATGCTGAAGCCAGGTCTGTTTGGTATACATTATGTGACACTGACACTGCTCATAAAACACTATAGTAAGTCCTTTGTCAACATCTGTTGTTCACACTGTAACAACAACACACAGTGGACATATGCTCAAGAAGGTGGACAGGCTGTAAGGTTGATTGAGCCCTTTTCTCAGTATCAGCATAGTTCAAATTTATTTACATCACACAAAGCATGTGGCAAAGAGGGTTAGGTGTTTACTGTGGATTCATGTACATGATAAAATTACTTACAGTTTTATGTCTGAATAGGCCCAGCATAATATGTTTTAAGGTTCCTATTGAATACTGTGCATTTCCCTCTCTGTCTCTTTTTACCAGGATGACAAAGAAATTGACCTGGAACATCTCCACCGACGTGTAAACAGCCTGTGCACTGATGATGAAAGCCCTCATAAACAGTTTTCCTCCTCATCAGTTGACTTAACTCCGCTAGACATCGACACGTTGCCAACACGGCAAACTCTGGAGCAAATAAGTGATTTCAGGAACACTCATATAACCACTACAACCTTTATACCAGAGCAGATACAGACACTTAGTCGTACCTTGTCAACGAAAGCTGCTTCTGGTTTCTCATTTGGCAATGTACCTGAGCACCGAACTGGTCCCTTCAGGCACAGGGCACCCAATGGTGGATTTTTCCGAAGTCCAATTAAAACGATGTCATCTATTCCATACCAGCCAACTCCCTCTCTGGGGCTCAATCTTGGCAACGATCCTGACCGAGGTACCTCTATATGAGCCTTAGGGAGCCCTCATCATTGTTTTGTTCTGGGACTCTCTTTGCCAGGAGCATCTGTAAAATTATGAGACTAACATGGATGTATTTTTTTATATCCAAATTATTAATAACAATTTTTGACTCCTCACTTTATTCTTCCTTGATCCTTTGTCTGTAAATGTGTTTTAGAAATTCTAAATTCACTTCACTGGCTCACTTATTGTTATTTTATTTTATTATTCTTCTGTTTGGAATGTTAAAGTATTATGATTCTCCATTGGTTTGACACATACATCTGCAATAACTGAAATTGTTTGCATTGTTTACTGATTCTCCTATGTACTCTGCTGCTGCTGTGTCCTTTAACTGTGGACCAAAGGCTAACCCCTGCAGTATAGAACAAAAAAAACCTATTCAGGCCGAAAGATCAAATAATGCAATTTTGTAGGACTACAACAAGCCATTACTATGCCAGTAAAGAATACATTAAAACATATTTTGCACTGTAGCAGTGCATTTGTAAATTAGTCCATTACCATGATGTTTTTTCTTTTTATTGTACAGCATATTTTTGGTTAAAACGTCCATCATATCATATACTTTTATGTGTATGAATGTATGTATGCTAGACAGTATATGCATACATGTTCTTATGCATTGTGGATTGTGTCAGAACCTAAATAATGGACATTATTCTTTTATAACATCCTGCAATTACTTAATAGCATACTTTCAGACTTATTAACAGATCATATCTCTGTACAGCAAACTATGGAGAAAAACGGTCAAAGTTGTTTTTTTCTGTTGCTTGTTTTTTTTTTTTTTTTGTCTTTCTTTTTTTCAGAAACTGATAATCAAATTAAAAATTTAAATGCCTTAATAGAATAGAGCAAAACCAGGGTATGTGCTTGAACCCAATAAAACCCCGGTGGAAACAGGGAGCTGTAGACTGTTGAGGACACCCCTAAATCATCAATGGTACACAGCAGATAAAAGGGAATGGAAATATTTCAACATAGTATTAGTAGTTTTGGGTAACATCTTTAGCTTCGCATGACAAAATGTGAGCAAAAAATTAATCATTTAGCTGTTTTGTAAAGCATTGATGTACTATAGTTTCCTTCATCTTCTGCTCTACAGTCTTGCAGCTTAAAGTGTCCCTTTACTTACATTAAACCTAAACAAACTAACACACAATAGGTGTCTGATCTTAACTTTAATCTATACCTCCTGTCAGAGCCTCCTCAAAATCCTGTTTTTTCCTAGTATGGGGCATGAGTGACATGCCCCCTGCCTCTCACAATGCAGTGTTCAGGGCCAGAGCTCTATCACTAGGATACTTGGAGTTACTTTAAGTAGGCTGTAAGATGTTTAGGAGGCTCCAGTTGTAGGCATGGTCTGTGTGTACATTTTTGCTTTAAATTTGCTGGCAGAGGTCTTATAAGGGGAAATTTATTTTTGACAGTGTTTGGGTATGAAAAAGTTGTTAGAGAAATCTTTTACAATTTGGGCGACATTTTTTTAGCCTGATCTAATACTGACCTGATAGTTCAATTTGCATGCCACATCCCTAAATCTGGTTTTCAAAAAAGTGCCTGTAGTAACATATAGGACTTTTGAAGCACAACGTTTTAGTAAAATTTGTAACATTTTATTTAATTTCTTTAAAAAAGTAAACATATAATAAAATACAAATATAAACCGGTTATTTTAAACCACTGCAGTGATTTAAAATAGTCTTTCCACTCAACGCTTTTCATGGACATGGTCCTATTCATCAGGATTTAGCAGACTTGAATTGCTGCCATCTAAATAGAGTGACAAAATTGATCTTAAATAGTCATACAAATATAGTGCATTTTCATACATCATGGCATAATTCCTCCCCATGGATTGCAATAATGTGTATCCAGATATTCCTTGCAGTACTCTGTTTACCAATAACAGTACCACCATTATGGCTAATATTATTATTACTACTATCATTATTATAATACCACTATCACTATTATTATAATGTCATTACTACTTTTATTAAGTAAATTTGAGGAATAAAAATGTAATTACTGGTAGATCATGGTTATTTTAAAGACTGAATGTGAGGAACCAAAACTAAACATATGACAGAAGTTTATTTACCAATCACCTGGTTAATGGACCAACCGTGTCACAACCATAACAGAAATAACCCAAATATCTAAATATGTTTTTTTTTTTTTTTTTTTTTTTTTACTGCAACATATAAGGTAAATATTACGTTTTGAATTTAAGACATTAACCTTGAATATAAAATAAATAAATTAATAAATAAGTGAAGGTTTGGGTGATACTTCTGTCACCCACCAATTGAAAGAACTAATAAAGCATTAAATAGAATGTATTAAGATGGAGGTTGGAGGAGGAGAAGAAGGGGAGGGAGATTTCCCATCTTGGCCCCCCTCTGACATGTATGGTTGAACGGTGAGGAATTTGGATACACTTTATTGCAGTCCATGGGGAGGAAATTTTGGAATGATGTATGAAAATGCACTATATTTGTATGACTATTTAAGATCAATTTTGTCACTCTATTTAGATGGCAGCAATTTAAATCTGCTAACTCCTGATGAAGAGTACCAAGTCCATGAAACGCGTTTAAATTATCATTTTATAATTGTATTTTATTACATGTTTACTTTTTTTATGAAATAAAATGTTATACATTTTAAAAAACGTTGTGCCTCAAAAGTCCTATATGTTACTACAGACACTTCTTTGATGACCTAATACTGTCTTGAGCAGTGATTGTTTTTTCTTGGAGCAAATTAATGTTCACTTGCTTGCAACCCAGCAATCGCACACACACGCAAGAATATATGCACACACACACACACACACATATACACATTGATGGTGAATCCCTGGGAATGTAACTCACAAGTTGAGTGTCAGGTAACAATGATAATTGAAATTCAAATGTAGCAAAATATTGTTTAGTTGTATAATAGTATAATAAATTAGTGAACTTACAAACAAATACATTTAAAATAATTGTATTTAAAAGAAAATGATAATGGTTTTGGATCAATTTCTCTTGTTTATACATTTTTAAACTGAAGGTTTTTTTTTTCTTTACGATTTATATAAAATATTCATATTTGACGTGAGAGCTATGGGTTTTGTAAACAAAGAGCAGTTAGACTTTAGACTCGCTCTCTCTGATCTATGAGGACCCATCTAAACTAGAAAGTGTGGAGACATCAGAGTGTGTATGAATAACCTAGCAGATATGGAAAGTAGCCTAGAGCACCACATTATGGCTAATAATTTAAAACTTCCTTACCAATATTTCATATTTACCTGAATGAAGAAAAATAAAGATATTTGTTAAATGTAGTTTAAATTCCTGGCCATAATAAATAAAGAAAGTATAAATAAAACCACTATGAGTTCCCTTTTGACTGAGTATTACATGCTCAGTAGGGAATGCAAAGGGGATGGGTGGTCAGGTTTTATTACCTCTAGATATTAGCATATTTTTTAAACACACAAACACGCATTTTAGATTTAGCACATAAAGGTATCCTTGTGGCATCCTTGGTGATTGACAGTATGTGACAAAATTACAACCATAGTAAATCAAGTAAGTCCCTGGTCATTTCAGTTTCTTATTGAGCAGCCATTTTGAAAATGTGTGAACTTTCTATAATAGCTTAGCAAAAATAGAGCCCAGTTTTCCAAAGTAATTTTCCCATTATGCATAACATATAACATGGACTGAACACACAAGGCATGTATGTGTGTAAGCAAATCATCCTGGCCCATGCAATAAAGCTTTAGTATAAATGAAATACAAAAAAGTATTATATAAGCAGGAGTTTATACCTTATAGAGTTCTAACAAAAAATTGTAATTTTTATATCTTCTGTCATTTTCAAAAAATGCAAAATATTAGTGCAATTTATTAATTGTTTAGTATGCTGGCATCTTAACTGATGTTTGACAAAGAGATAAGTATGTTGGGTACATGAGTGTTTTAACCTTTTTTAAATGATAAAATACATGATAAAGTATTAATGCAGTTAGGGAAGTATTATAAAGAGCAAAAAGTATAAAAAGTTATAAAGCATATGCGTTACTCTCCAACACCAATGTAAATGTTAAATGCCATCTTAGATAATATACCAGATAATTTTTATAATCACAGATGTTATTTTATGTTTACTATACAGCTATATATATAGGCTATAAGGAACTTTAAAAAGTACAAGTACCATATATATAGATATATAATTTTCTAAAAATGAGTGTGTTTCAAACTGAACACAACAGGGTTGCCTTAAATACTTATAGCATACTGGTTTGTCGCCTATACTTTATATGTGATTTATTGGTGAAATTGATTATATCAATGAAAAGTGCTATTCTTGGCACTAAAGGAGATAATTGATTTTTAAAACTGAAACCCAAATAGTTACATATTACTGTATACATGTGGCCTATAAGATGCTGAAAGAGGGACGAGTGAATATATATTCGTATGTAAAGTGAATAAGCAAATAAGAAGCATTGCTTGGTTACTTTATAAATCAACAAAGTATTAACAACACATGGTTAAATCTCTCAGTAGCAAAGAAATGTAATTACCCATGTAGCCCAAGCCTAAAAAACTGTAAAAAGGGTCAAAAGCTAGAACCATGTAAAACATATTCACTACATCTTAATTTTACTTTGTTACTCTGCAATTTACTTATGGGGAAGCAGTTTATGTTTTCCTGTGGCAACTACCATTCAACAGCTCCAAGACCACATGCTCATTTTGAAGTAGTCATGTCACAACAAAGCTTATTAAATTCAAATATGTGACTCGGGGTTGAAGTGCAACAGCAGGTTTGGGGGAATTGAACATGCCCCTCCCACAGGTAAGCTCCATATGACACAGTCCATTTAAATTTATTTTCAGATGGTTTTGTTTACATAATCATCTGAAAAGGAGGAATAAGTTTTCCAAATTCTTTAAAACACACTAATTGTAATCATACCAGCCTCTCTTTTTTCCTTCTTTGATGTTGCATCATTTTTAAAGCATACCTAAATTCAAAAGCAAACATTGAATATAATGCAACTTAATAGTTCCTAGATGTGGTGTCTGTAAAAAGCAGGCCATACATGGTCGGATTTCGAACAAATTTTATTTCCAAAATTAGAAATTTCATTTTTTTTTTGATCCGATGGTGCCACCATTGATTTTCGAAATTTGGCCAACCAAGCCTTCAATTTCAATTTTGTGGCCAGGAATCTTTTTTTCTATCCAGGATTTTTTTTTTCTTGCAACATGTGCGATTTCTCAAATTTGAAAATCGGCTGTTGCAGCAGCCCACTAATGGTGTGAAATTCAAACGAAAATACTTAGATACAATTTTCGAAAGAAAATTCTTTCGGAATTCGACCCATGTATGGCCGGCATTAGTTTGAATTTTTTTAGGCTAAGAACATTTTCAGCAAGTAAAGAAAATACTTGTTAATCTTTCCAGTATTGCAGTGCCCTTTCACATTCTGAGAGCTGAAAAGGAAGAACAAAAATCCCTATATTTATTGTGTAAACTACTATATAATTTGATACAATTTATATATTTAATTCTCCCATGTTCAATACAGGCATACCCTACTTTTAAGTACTCGATGGGATTTATTTACTAAAGCTGGAAAGTGCAAAATCAGGCTCACTTCTGCATAAAAACCAATGAGCTTCTAACCCCAACATGTTCAATTAAGCCTGGTAATAAAACCTGGAAGCTCATTGGTTTCTATGCAGAAGTGAGCCTGATTTTGTACTTTCCAGCTTTAGTAAATAAACCCCATTGTGTACTTAAAAGCAGGGTATGCGTATATAAATGCACAGGTCAGATGTGTATTTTTTACATCACAAATGAATAAATTCGATACTTGTGTATTTTCTTAGCTAGCCATTTTCCTATGGCATGAGGAGTATATTTTATTTAATAGCAGGCTTCATGGTCCCATCATTGGGCTGAAAAAAACAGCCATCAATTTGCCTGTATAATGGAAATGGCCATGGTCATTATACTCCCAGTGGCTGGAATGCTGCTGAAAACTTGAATATTTTTTTATTTATTTTTTGCCAGGTGCTATCGTCCTATATCATCCTAACTGTCATGCCTGGCGTTGCTAAATATTTAGTGTACAAAAACACTATCATTTGTTTTATTGTAAAACCGTACATGCTTGCATGACATTCGCCAAATTCTGGGTAGCAATTTATTATTCATAATTATTAGGACAATTATAAAAATGTATTAACTGGCCAGAACTCATTGTTGCCTTTGGACCATTTTTATGGCATTACATTTGTGTTAATTCAATCAATCAAAACATTTGTGTTTTTTACAACCTTTGTTGATGTTCTCTAATTGTCTAAAATACCATGAAAAAATGACTTCCCACCAGGTTTAATGAGGAACATTTTTTCTTCCACACATGGTATTGTAGCTTAGTAATTATAAATGTATATTAAAATAAAAAGTTTTTTAATGAGACATTTTTTATATAAAAAAAGAAGATTACTAGTGTTAAGGTATATAAGAAATATATTAAAGATAAGAGTAAAGTTTTATATTTACATCATAGCCTCCCCTCAAAATGTAATTGGTTATGGGAAAGATTTTGAACCCATTAAACTCTAATGCTTCCAAAAGTAGGAACCTTAATAGTTCTGCAATCAGGATTATTCAGAAGCATTGCTAGATGTTTAAACATTTCTGTAAAACTACCAAAAGTCTTGCATTGTTTCAAATTGTTATTATATAAAAACAAATGAAAAATGGTTCTAGGCATTGTTCTTTCAGCATTAGAATGTAAGGAAACTGAATATGTATAAAACTTAAGGTCAAATGTACTAATTATGTACTATAATGTTTAATGCTTGAAATTAATATTGATGCTTTTTAATATCAATTGTGCAAGGCTTTAATTTGCTTTCCTTTTATGTTTAGAATCCCAGCTAAGGGATAGTTGTCAGTGACATGATAATACCTCACACACCTTATTTGATATTTGTATCACCTCACTTTAAGGATGAGTTCTAATACTATATCTGGTGGGATGATGCTCATATTTTGTCTTGTAAACAAGTATTGTAGTTTTACAGAAGATTTTCTGATGTAAGAACTGCAAAGGGCTTCTGAATATAAGAACACCAAATGACTTACTTAATAACATTGAGTGTGCTTTAATTCAGAGTAGCCAGTCTGGGTAAAACTTTAGGCAGTACAGACTTGGAGGCACTGGGATCTGAAGAGCTCAAGGAGTTCACTTACCATACAACCAGCTGTAAGGATGTAGAACAGTGAGCCTATGTTATCTTGACCAGACCTGCTATCTTGAACTGGGTTTACATGAACAGCAAAATTATAAAAAAAATTAATAGGTAGGAATGGAATAGGGTTTTTATATAACACATTAAACAGAGAAAATGCCAGGAGCAAATCTAACATATGTTCTTGGCACCCAAAAAAAATAGAAGTTGGAAAACAGCTGTGTACCTTTAAAATACAAATAATACCTCCACCTGTGAGGGGGCAATTTGTTGTTGTTTGTTTTAGAAAATTAATTATTTTTGGTTGCACTGTCCATCAGAATATATTTACCATTAATCCCAAATGGATTTCACTGCAACCAGTGTATCCACTACAACCCATAATTTTTTTAAGTGTTACCCTTTTTGCACAATGCAAATCTGATTGGTTGCTGTCAGTTAAAGCACATTTATGATTAACCACACCATGTTATTAATTAAGTCTCCATGTGCTCCATTAATTCATTAAATGAATGATACGGATGACAGCAATGATTGTGTCTACTTTTAAATGCAGCTGTTTACTTGTAAAAATATTAATATCTCTACAACGTCTGTCTGATATGGTTTATTTTTGTTTTGTTAAACATGATGATTTACTCCTAAGACAGGAGACATTATTTTTCATCTTTATAAGTTTCCTAATTTGCTTTTAGTAAACTGTAAAAAAAAATTAAATAAAAAATAAAAATATATATATTCTTCATACATATTTTTGAAGCTGGTTCTCCAGGGTGCATCTTGTACTGTCAATGCTTTTGTACTAAATCTTCAAATATTGTCTACTGTGTAAGGCAGATCAGTTTCTATTCTAATCATGCAAAGGCCATTTTGTTTCTGAGGGTACAAGTGTCTGAAAGCATGCATATCTTGTTTCCCCTCGCGACATCCTTTGTCTCATGCATATCGGATTAAAAAACAAAAACAAAAAAAAAATGACAATAAAGCTATGTAGAGACATGCCAGATGTTGCAGTGAAATTTAGCAAAAATGAAATAACTGTTAGACATGTACAGTATTTAAAATAGGCCTATTTTGATGTGTTGCCTATTTAAAAAAATACAGAAAACATTTTTGGAGGCCTCCGTTACAAGTGGCAGAGCTTTCTGTGTATAATTTGTCTAAATGATTTGTCTAATAAAATTGTTTTCAAAATGTCTCCTCTTTTTTATTTTTTTATTGCTTAGTATTATATGTGGTAATCTATTCAGATATCACCATCATATATTAATAAATGTGCAGTTTACTTTAGATTGTACTGCTTATGCTTAAGCCAGCCATAGATGGTTAGAATTTCGGCAGGTTCAGCAGTAACTGCCCGAGATTCGAACTACTATATGTATGGGCAGGCCGAATGTACCCAAGTTGATCAATCAACTTGGGTACAATCAGCTTGCCGGATTTTACATGCAATTATTGCTAGCATCTGTCAAAGCCGCTACCAATAATCACTCTGTTCTCCTGACAGGGTTTCCCCCCCTCCCCCCGGGAGAACATAATAGCTCCACAGGAGGGATTCCCCTGTAAACAATGTCTGAAAAAAATTGCTTCTTATATAGCCAACCTTAGAGTTGCCACCAGATAACTGTGGCAAATAGCAAACATGCTAGCAGGTATAAATGCCTCTTTGAGCCAGTTAATTTAATTAAAGGACATTGATCTCAGTGGACACAATAACAACCCTCTGAACTGGTATTTGTGACATCCTGTATTAGTGTCAGTGCTATATCAAAATAAATGAATACAAAAGATGCACATTACTATATAGTACACAAACCTGGACTATTAAGCCCTTGTCCTTATAATTAGTGTTAGTGATGCAGTAATAACCCCCAGTATTGGTGTCAGCGACCGCAATATTAATAACCATCATGTGTTAGTTATCACAATAATAACTCTCAGCATTGGTGCCAGTGGCTGGCATAAAAACCTCCAGCATTGGTGTCAGGGGCTGGAATAATAACCTCCAGCATTGGTGCCAGTAACTACAAAAATAACTCTCCCCTCCCCCCTGACCACAAAAATGATCCCCACATTCATGGTCAGTGGCAGCACTATGACCTCAAATGAACCACAAAATAAAATTAAAGACCGAAAAAAGCCAATAAGAGCACCAAAAAAAAAAACACAATTTTTTTGATTATAATCTTGAGTTGTTCTCTATAGTGAGGGGACTGACTTGTAAAGTTGTAAAGTTTTTTTTTTCCCCTAAATAGCTTCCTTTACCTTAGTGCAGTCCTCCTTCGCTTACCTCATCCTTCGATTTTGCTTTTAAATGTCCTTATTTCTTCTGACAAATCCTCACTTCCTATTCTTTTGTCTGTGACTACACACAGTGTCCATCTGAAGGGCTCCTTTGCTGTGCCTTTATATCTGCATGCCGGCGGGTCCTTACTATCTGCCACACCCAAGGGCTGTTACACTTCCCTCTATCACTTCCCTCTATCAACCTGGGATTGCACCATTTTTACAGTTTATGTAGCTACATCAATTTTATCTCCAGTGCAATATTTATTTGGTTGCCTACTGGAAGACTATAAAAGTTTTAATGCTATTCCCATCGAGCGCTGCCTTTGTGTGTTTTTTGTATCCTGCTATACATTTTTCCAGTTGTTGGTAGCTGCACTGGGAATCAGCCTGCAAGGAGATCAGCTAAAAGTAGTTGGATCTGTGTGTGCGTTATAATTAATCGAAATTAATCGATTAATCGATTTAAAAAAAACGATTAATCGAACACAAAAATTTTGATCAGTAACAAAGCAAAATCGAAGGATGATGTAAGTGAAGGAGGACTGCACTAAGGTAAAGGAAGCTATTTAGGGAAAAAAAATCCTTTACAACCACTTTAAGTAAATTGTACTCTCCAGTTTAAGTAAATCAACCCCACTTCTCATATCTTTGGCCCGGGTTGCATCCCACCTGAACCTGAACATCTAAAAACATTCAATAAAGATCTGAGCAACCCAAACATTGCCTGAAATTTATGGACATGGCTTGGCATTTTTCCATGGATCCATCTCTCCTCTCTTTAGTTGGTTTCAAGAACCAAGGTCACTCTGCTTCTGCTTTACATATGCTGTTTAAATAATTAACCATATAAAGTGTGGTGATTACATGCTTCATAAGTTAATAATTCTATGCAACAACATAAAAATACAAGAGTCAAAAAGAAGTATATAAGAAGAGTCCAATGTGATTTTGATCCCAACATCAGAAATAAGAATCAGTGCTCTTTAAAGTGACTCTTTGGAATAGACTTCAACATCTTCCTCCATTTGAATGGTAATTTACTCATATGACCACCAAGTAGGAGACATGATTTAAAATATCACTGTGTAGTATTTATTAAGAACAAGGGATCAGTTAAAATCAATGGTTACACTCACATGTATGGGTGCATGGAACTGACACCAGTATATGCAGAGTGTGTGGGTAAACTCACTCTGCCACACCTGTCATTAGCCTGCGTGCACTTAAAGCCACGCTCGCAGCCCATGTGTGATGTCATACAGGTAACAATGAAAAAACCTGGGGAATGCCCAGGGAAAAACCAAGCCTACTTACCGACCAGCTTGCCGAACAACCAATTAACCTGTCTAACAGTATGCGTTAAAAACAGGGGTTTTGTCCGCACGCATTTGCAAACACATGCGTGAGCCACAGAGCCGCGCCAAGGCACCCCGTAATCTGTGGTCCTAACACTAAACAATGAGCGTCCTCACAGTGGAGGCACATGCATTCTAATTGATAGATAAGGGCAGGTGAACTGGAAGGGAGCCACCCCTCCCTAAAGGTACAGGAGCACACCAAGCACCCAGCATGGGATGTCATACAGGACCCGGAATGTGTTAATTATTATATGGAATATTCAATCATGGTTCCCACTCAAGCAGTACATTCTGTTGCAGCAAAAAGGCACAGATACACAAACCTCAAATTAACTTACAAATGCAAATTTAATTATACATCACTAATGCACACACTAAACTTCTTATATGGTATTATTAAAGGAGTTGTAAAGGAAATGACTGTTTACAGGGTATAGAGACATAATAGTTAACTAATTCCTTTAAAAAATGATTAAAAATAGATAAAAAATCAATCATATAATGTGCCTGCAGTTTCAGTTTCGTTTTTCATCTAGTTTCATGCTTGTGTGAAGTACAGAGACACAGAGCCAATACAGGGCAGTGTTTGTTTTTTAAAATGAAACTGATTGGTTCTGAGGGGTTTTAGACACACAGTAATCACACCTTCTTGATTAGAGACCACAGAGAGAAGCTCCCAGTACTTTTTTCATAAGGAAACAGACAACCAGGGAGTGTGCAGAACAGAGAAGGATTACAGCAAAAACAAACAATGAGGACATGAAACCAGGACTGCATTAGGGTAAAGGAAGCTATTTAGCTAAAAGAAAAATTCCTTTAGTGACCCTTTAAACTTCATCCCCCTTTTTTTGTTATTACACCTAATTGGAAAACTACTCATCGTCTCCATCTAGTAGTAAAAAAGTATATACAACTCAATTTCTAGCATTTGTAAATTGTATTCAGTGAAAACCGGACATAGCTCCTTAAAGGGGTTCTACCTTTGAAATTAGTGATCCCTTGAAATATAGTTCCAATCCTATTGTTCAGAAATTAAAAATAAAATGGGTATTCTATTTCCAAAAGTGGGGGAGGTTTTACATAAGATGTTTAGAGATGAGCTGCGTGTCCTCTGAACCCATCTCTACCTGAACTCCAAACTCCTGCTCCTATTTTATTTCAATGAGTTTCATGGCTGGGTTATTCCTGCCCCGCAGCTCACGGAAAACAAAGAGGCTAGCAGTGAAGAATGACCCAGACCACAGCTCATTAGAGAAAAATTAGAACGTGAGTTCAGAGTCTATTGCTCACAAAGGCATGCAGTGCAGATCCTAATGACAATGCCAACACTGTGGCTACATCTCCCACAACAAGAGCCAGCAAAGTACTGAACAAGAGCATAGAGCATGTGAGGGGAAGCCTTAAACATACAGTGATAAAGAGGAAAAGGAGACAACTTCAAAGCAAAGTACAGACGAAGTAACGGAATATCCTGTAGTGCAGCGGGTATCATTTGCCAACAACTAAAAGTTCTTTGCTAATGCAATTTCTTTCTTTCTCTAGACACAGAGGTGTTGATATACTAAAACTGGAGAATGCAAAATCAGCTTCCAGGGTTTATTTGTCAAAGCTTTATTGAACAATTACCATTACCATTTCTCTTCACATGTTGTTTTTATACTTTGAAACATTATTAAAATATCAGTAAAATCAGTACAGACCTTTGATTTGTATAATCACCCGAAATACAATTCCCCACGAGACCTTAGATCAGTGTTTCTCAACTCCAGCCCTCAAGGCGCCCCAACAGGTCATGTTTTCAGGATTTCCCTCCGATGAAACGGCTGTGGTAAATACTAAGACCTCGTACACACGACCGAGGAACTCATCGGGCGAAACACATAATTTTCCTTGTCGAGTTCCTTGTTAGGCTTGTCGAGGAACCCGACAAGCTGTCTTTGCGTACACACAGTCAAGACCAAATCTCCTCGTTCTCAAACGCAGTGACTTCAACACATACTATGGCAGGGGAAGTTCAATTCCACTGGCACAACCCTTGGGGCTGCTTTTGCTAATCTCATGTTACTGCATGTTAGGTAAAAGTTTGGTAAGAGACATTTTCACTTTTCAGTCTGTTACAGCGAGATAAATGTGCTATTTCAATTACAAGCGCTTCTTTTACCGATTGTGCGCGGGTTTCTTAGCATACACACCAACGTGTTTCTCGTTAGAAAACCAGCCCGACAAGGAACACGACAAGCCAAATTAGACTCCCGATGAGGAAAAAGAGAACTTGCTCTCTTTTTTGCTCGTCGAGTTCCTCGGCAGTTTCCTCAATGAAAATCGTACATACAACCGGTTTCCTTGGCAAAAAAGCTCTCCCACCCAGTTTCTTGAGGGATTCTGCCGAGGAAACCGGTCGTGTGTACGTGGCCTGAGGCAGTGAAACTGATCATATCACTTGTAAAAAATTGCCTGAAAACATGACGTGTTGGGGCGCCTTGAGGACTGGAGTTGAGAAACAATGCCTTAGATACTCAAAATCAGCATCTCCAAACTGTGGCCCAGGGGCCAGATTCTTGCTTTTATCTGACCCTTGGGGCACTATTTCATTCACTGTTACCTACAATGGGGCACAATGTATCTATATGACACTAACGATGGGGCACAATTTAACCCAATGACACCAATGATGGGGCAAAATTTATCCCAATGGCACTAGCGATGGGGCACAATTCCTCCCAATGACACCAACAATTGGGCACACTTCCTCCCAATGACACCAACAATCGGGCACACTTCCTCCCAATGACACCAACATTAGGGGACAGTTCCTTCCAATGACACCAACAATAGCCACAGTCCGGCCCCCCTAAAGTCAGAAGGAAAGTCAACTAGCCCTTTGTTTATAAAGTTTGGAGACCCCTGTTCTAAAGCCATACTGTACATGGAACAAACTATTGGCCTCAATTTTACACAGATATCTAGATATCTGACGAAGGAGAATCTTCGCTTCTGGTTCTGCTGGACCTAAGCGCAGCCTTTGATACAGTAGATCACAAGCTGTTTTTGACTCGGCTGGCTAAAATAGCCAAAGTCGCAGAAAGTGATCTATCCTGGTTCTCCTCTTTTTTGGAAAACCGTTTGCAAATAGTGAAGCTAGGACCCTTCACTTCTGAAAAATGCACATTATCGTGCGGGGTTCCTCAAGGATCTCCCCTGTCGCCGATGTTATTCAACATCTATGTGCGTCCTCTTTTCGAAATCATCAGCAGCCAAAAACTGCTTTATCACTCATATGCAGACGATACGCAACTGTACTTCCGCATTTGCAATAAAAAGGATCACCACCTCAATCTAGAGACCTGTATCTCTTTGATAGAGGACTGGATGACAAAGAGTTATCTCAAACTCAACGGAGCGAAAACAGAACTTCTTCTGTTTCACGCCAAGCGTAGGAATCAACCGGCAACAACTTGGATCCCCCCGCCCATTCTGGGCAAAATCATCACCCCCAGCGCCAAAGTCAAAAGTCTTGGGGTCATCTTTGACTCCTACATGACAATGGACGCACAAATAGGGTCAGTAGTCAGCGGATCTCACCATCTGCTGCGCCTACTTTGCAGACTCACTCCTTTTATTCCCAAGAAAGACATAGCGGTCGTGGTGGGAGCGATTGTAAACTCCAGACTGGACTATGCAAATGCCCTTTACCTCGGACTCCCCAAGTACCAAATCGCTCGTCTTCAAGTCGTTCAAAATACGGCCGCCAGACTTGTGACTGGTAAAAAACCCTGGGAATCAATCTCACCATCACTGAGATCCCTTCACTGGTTACCAGTTAAAGACAGAATCACCTTTAAAGCACTCTGTCTAACACATAGATGTATCCATGGGAATTCTCCCCATTATCTATGCGAAAAAATAAAAGCCCACAATCCCAATCGTATTCTACGATCCACCAATCAAAATCGGCTTCAGATACCGAAAGCCAGATACAAGTCCAAAGGAGACAGGAGATTCGCTGTCCAAGGTCCCAGACTATGGAACGCCTTACCAGCCAGCATCCGGTTGGAGGAAAACCACTTAGTCTTCAGGAGAAAGATCAAGACTCATCTCTTTTGATCTCAAAGGAGACAGGAACAACAAGCGCCCAGAGGCGATTTACTTCGCATGTGCTGCGCTATATAAGTTTTCATTCATTCATTCATTCAGCAGATACAATATTTAAAGGTAGTTTTCATTTTTTTATTTTTTATTTAAGCATCATTAAAATCACTGCGCCTGAAGCAGTGATTTTAATAATGTTCAAATTTAAAAAAATGAAAAAATTCCTTTAAATATTGTACCTGCTGGGTGTCTATAGTTTGCCTGTGAAAACGTCTTTGAGAACCCAGGTCTTGCCCGAGGGAACATGCATCAATGGAAAAAAGTTTTAAAAACGGTCGTTTTTTTCAGGAGTCCTGCGCCTGAAAAAACGACCATTTTTTAAACTTTTTTCCATTGATACATGTTCCCTGGGGCAAGACATGGGTTCTCAAAGACGTTTTCCAACAATAACTTGAATATTGGTCTTTAAAATGATTTTTTTTTATTTTGAACGTTCGAGTCCCATAGACTTTAATGGGGTTCTAAATGTTCGCGTGCACGGTCGGTCTGTTCGATGGTTCTGGTGCGAACCGAACGCAGGGGTGTTGGGCTCTTCCTTGGTCACAAGCACCCAGATTCAGAGAACATTCCGTGAATTTTTTTATTTTTTTTGTTATTTATTTGAGGGTTAGTAACTTGGATAGCGATGGGAGGTTATGAAATGCTCACTTGACTTTAGCAAAACCTCAGGGACATCGTCCTATATAATCTTATATACAGTCTCCTTCACTTACCTCCTGCACATTCATTTGCTTGTTCCAGCTGAATCACTTTAAATGATCTAACATGCTCCTATTCAGATTAGCAATGGTCCCTTCCAAGCAGGAACTCGTAGCCCCTCTTTGTGTAGCACAGTTGTAGTGAAATAGCTTGTAACTCTTCCTCTGTGGCCACTGATCCCAGCACCCCTATTCAGGCACTGCCAACCCACCTGACTGCAGTTGCCCTTTTCACTAACCCTCCAGGTTAGTTTTCTACACCAGTCCACCCGGCTGACGCTTAGGAGGTCTCTAAGGAATGGCTAAAAGACTTAAAGCTAAGTTCCACTCAAAAGTGAAATTTATGCTTAATTGCTTCCTTCCTTCCTCCGGTCTCACATTTGGCACCTTTAAGGTGGGAGGGGGAACTGGGACCTGTTTTTGACCTCCCAGAAGTTTGGCGACCTTCTCTTTCCTCTGCCACCGGGCCAATCATAAAGTGCAGCTCGCTTCATGCATGCGCAGAAGGGAACTGGGTGTGAAGCCGAAAGGGCTTACATGGAATGGCGGAAGCTGTCAATCCAAAGATCGTCTGGGGTGCCATCTCCTTTAGGTCCCTTTCAAACTGGGGCATTTTTTGGGCGTTATTTAAGCATTTTTCAGGCGCTTTGGCATTTAAAAAAAGCCTGTAAAGAGCATGAAAGAAGCCTCATCTGCAATCCCAATGTGAAAGGCTGAGTGCTTTTAGAGCCCTTTCACACTGTCAGCGCCCGAAAAACGCTGGTAAAGCACTGCTAAGACCTTAACGTTTTAGGGTATTTTTGCAGTGCCTCAGTGTGAAAGGGTAAGGTGTTTTTACAGCTCTTCCACTTCATTTCAATGGAGAGGGGCGTTTTTGGAGCGTTTTTTTTTCAGCGCCCAAAAGCTGCTCCAAAGATGCTGCTTGCAGGACTTTTCTCAATGCCCCGCCAGTGCAACGCCTTAGTGTGAAAGGGCAAGGCGTTTCTACAGCGCTTTCAATTCATTTCAATGGAGAGGGGCGTTTTTGGCACGTTTTTTTTCAGCACCCAAAAGCTGCTCCAAAGATGCTGCTTGCAGAACTCAGTGTGAAAGGGTCCTTTGAGATGCATGGACAGTGTTTTATGAGTGTTTTAATAGCGCTATTTTAAAACGCTAAAAGGCTGTAAAAATGCTTCAGTGCGAAAGGGGTCTTAGATTTACAAAATGTATATAATAGGAGGAAACACCTATCTAGCCAATCACTCTATATCCAATCAGGCAGGCCCTTGCACTACATAATTAAAGAAGATTGTACAATCAGATTGTATAGTGAATGGCCACCTTTATACACCTAAAATTACTAGTTGCGGTTTCAGTGCCATTAATTGGTAATGACACACCGAACACAGATTTTGCAATGTGAAAAAATGACAAATGCTGCAAAATGCACAGTAAAAAAAACACAACCCACAAAACGCCAACATGTCCCATAAGCCACATATGGCACAGCCCATTTACATCAGCAGGCTGTCCTATGTGTGTCACAGGAAAAAACGAGCCACAAAATGTTAACTCCCACTATGCTAGATGTGAATGGGGCCTGAAAGTGAAATGGTATGATAACCAGTGTTGCTCACGAATATTCGAATTGCGAATATTCGGCTCGAATATTGCATATTCGAGAAATCGCGCAATATCTCGAATATTGCGCCGAATATTCGCAATGTCGAATATTCGGATTTTTCTCAAAACATTTTTAACACAGATCACATGCTAGTGATCTCCATCGACGTGTAAAAGCAATGGTGGTATGATTAGAGGGACCCTGGGCCGAGTAGCGCATGTGATCCTTTTATGCTGCCGAATATTCGCAATGCGAATATTCGGCAATAGCAATATCGCGCGATTTTTTTCCCCGCCCTTCATTCACATCAGAGCCAATCAGAGTTCCATTTCCACAGGTGTCAGAGGTTAGCAACCTCCACATCAACCAATAGGAAGCTGCCTCACGACCATTATATAAAGTAAGTCCCAGCATGTGCTCATTGCAGATTCACAAGGTGGATATAGAGGGAGAAGTGTTTCTGTGCTCTGTGTTATATTGCATCAGCATTGCAGTGCCTTTCAGTTCTGTGCTCCTGTTCTGTTCATTTCAGTATTAGCAGCTGCTAGTGCTTATATTTCTAAACTGCTTTTTTAAAAGCAAGAAGAGACCAAACAGCTTTTTTTAAAGCTACTATTTGTGTGTTTGTGTTCCAGTTTCATTTAGTGTTAGATAGATAGGTTTGAGTGTAATTGTACACCTCTGTAAGCTAGCTAGCTTAGTTTAGTGTGTTTATTTTGTTATCTGTTTTATAGAAAAAAAAAAAAAAAAAAGTTATTTTTAGTTTATTCAGATCTCTGGCTCTGCTGTGTTAGCAGAGTCACTGTTCTATCTATATTAGTTTCTTTATTGCTTTTATTCTTTGCCCGGTCAGTTTTTGTCTGTTGTCTGTCTGTCAGTCAGTTAGTTAGTTAGTTTAAAAAAAAAAAAAAAAAATTTAAAAAAAGTTACCTTTCGTTTAATTGTTGTTTAGTGGCATAGCTACTAGGTGTTTGTCTGCGTGCCTGTTTTTTGTTTTATCACATTTCCCCCCCCCCCAATAAAGTTTACCCACCCCCCCATATCAGCATGAGCAGCATTCGTGGTCGTGGCAGCAGGGGTAGGGGAGTTACTCCCAGTGCTGGGTCGCTGCCAGCACGGGGTACCTCTCGCGCCCCTACTACTGGTAGAGGATCGGGTGGAAGGGGAGTCCGCCTCATCCGGGAGTTTTTCACTTCGGGCAGCCGCCCGATATTGCCTTCCCAGGCTCCAGCAGTGGTGGAGTACATGGGGCACAGCACTGCCACTCAGTCATCACCAGTAGCCACACCAAGTAGCACCACCACCATCAGTACACCGGTGCCTTTAGTACCCAGCCCCAGCCAGTCCAGCCTCATGCTGTTTGAGGGTGAAAGTGACATGGATATCTTGGGGGAGGCCCTCGATCATGCAGACATTGATCTATGTGCTGATGGTCAGGACCTTTTTGAAGGGTTAATGGAGGAGGAGGAGGATGGGGTACTGGCTGTCAGTAGCCCAGAGACCTCCCTTCATGGTGGTGCTGGTGGTTTTCTGCAGGAAACACCAGCACCTAGTCAGACCCATGCGTCTGTGAGGGGACATCGGAGCCAGGCTAGCGGCTCCATGTCAGATGTCTCCTTCAGACCACCACATGTCAGCCCTGGGTCTGACATATCTGGGGGCGAAGAGGAGGGTGACCCAACATGGGTGCCACCTGCCTCGTCGGTTCACAGCATCAGTGACGACGAGGAAGGTAGGCACCCTGGGGAAACGGTGCGCCAGGTCACCAGGGAGACCAGCGTCAGGGTCTCCACTGGTAATGGCAGCAGGAGGTGTCAGCAGCAGCAGCAGCAGCAGCAGCAGGCAGCTCCACCTGTGCGCACCGAGTCCCAGCAGGTGGAAGTCAGCGACACCCCATCTGACAGGAGGGCGACGCTGAAGTCACCTGTCTGGGCCTACTTCACCTTGGTAGCAGATAACCCGACAGTAGCCATCTGCCAGCTCTGTCGTGCCAAGGTGAAGAGAGGGAAGTGCTTGGCTCGGGTGGGTACCACGGCACTCAACCAGCACCTGCGGATTAACCACTGGCACGAGCATGACCAGATGAAGCGTGTTGGTGGTAGCAGCGCCACCACCACAAGTGTGCAGGGTACAGCCGCCCCTGCCACAGCTTCATCGGCTACCAGCAGGTCATGCCCCCCCGCTCCCTCTAGTAGAGGTACTGGTACCGGCAGCCAGACCTCCACATCATCACCCTCCTCTTCGGTGTCCCGCACTGCCGTCCGGCGCCAGGCGTCTCTTTCTGACGCCTTTGAACGCAACACTCCCTTCCCCCCTTCAGACCGACGTGTGCGTTCCCTCAATGGGCTCCTGGCAAGGGTTATTGCCCAACATCTGCTTCCCTTTAACATAGTGGACTGCAACCCCTTCAGGCAGATGTTGGAGCAGGCCCAACCCCAATGGCGTGTCCCCAGCCGCCATTTCTTTGCCAGGACTGGTGTCCCTGCCCTACACCAGCACATTGTGCAGAATGTAACCCTGTCGCTGGATCATGCTGTCAGCAACAGGGTGCATCTGACAATGGATGGCTGGACCAGCAGGCATGGGCAGGGGCGCTACATAAGCTTCACGGCCCATTGGGTTTCCCTCCGAGGCGCCGGGGAGGGATTGGCGGCATCTGATTTTGTGGTGCCGCCCCGGGGTGTCCAGGGGAGAAGTGCTGGTCTCCCTCAAGCCACTGTCTCCGCAGCTGCTGAGCCTCCCAGCAAGCGCCCCCGTAGCTATTCAAGTGTGGGGCACGTGCGCTGTCAGGCCGTGCTCCAGCTTGTTAGTTTAGGGGAACGGAGACACACTGGACGAGAAGTGCTGAGCGCACTTCAGGCTCAGGTCCAGAAGTGGCTGACACCCCGAAGGCTCCAAGCAGGTCTGGTTGTCTGTGACAATGGCAGCAACCTCCTCTCCGCCCTCCAGGCTGGCAGTCTGACACACGTGCCCTGTCTGGCACATGTCCTCAACCTAGTGGTGCAGAAGTTCCTGCGCACCTATCCCGGGTTGAGTGACATTGTGCTAAGGGTACGCAGGATTTCCAGCCACTTCAGGCGCTCCCCAACCGCTACCGCGTCCCTGTCAAAGTTGCAGCGGGACAACAGCCTGCCCCTTCACAGGCTGATTGTGGACAGTGTGACGCGGTGGAACTCCAGCCTCTACATGCTGGAGAGGTTGTGGGAGCAGCGAAGGGCGGTGAAGGAGTACCTGCTGGAGCAAGGCACTGGCGGGCCATCACAACACACACTCCCGTACATCACCAGTCTGGAGTGGGGGCAGATACACCAGGTCTGCCATGTGTTGGCCCCTTTTGAGCAGGCGACCAAGATGGTGAGCAGGGAGCATGTCGGCCTCAACGACGTGCTCCCTATAGTGTTCCTGCTGGACAGGGCACTAGATCGCCTGCTCGGAGCTGGGGAGAGTGCCTTGGTGGAGCAGGAGGAGGCAACACTGCTCCACCAAGACCAGGCCCAGGACGAGGAGGAGGAGGAGGATCATGATGATGATCAGGAGGTGACTGGTGGCGTCCTGGAGTCAGGGCCTGGTCAGGAGGGAGAGCCGGTGTTGGGGGCACCGATAGTCCGGGGGTTTGGCATGACTGACCGCGAACAGCAGCGCCTCCATGACGAGGAAGCGGACGTCATGGACCCAGGCAGCCATGAGGAGTCACAGCGGGCTGTGCTCTTCCCCATGGCTGCCCACATGCTGAGATGCCTCAGGAGGGACCCCCGGGTTAAAGCCATCAAGGAGAGGGATGAGTTTTGGCTGGCCACCCTTGTAGATCCCAGATTTAAGGGGAAACTGGAGCAGTTCCTCCCAGCCAGACGGAGGCAGCCCCGGATGGATGAACTGCAGGCATGCCTAGTCAGCCGTTTGGAGCAGGCAACTCCCCGGCCTCCAGTTGTCCCCCCTCATCTCACCCAGCAGGTGGCTGCACCCAGCAGCAACATCAGCAGCCGAGCAGGGGACCTAATGGGTGAGATGAGGATGTTCATGCAAACTGAGCGACCCAGTACCAGCAGCAGCACCAGCAGCAGCAGCAGTCACCACCAGCGGCTGGCCCACATGGTGGCAGACTACATGGGGTCCGTCAGTGCTTCTGACAGTATGAGCACCGACGACCCCATGGAGTACTGGGTTGCCAGATTGGACACCTGCCGCGAGCTCGCTCAGTATGCGCTGGAGTTATTGTCTTGCCCCCCCTCCAGCGTACTATCTGAGCGGACATTCAGCGCGGCAGGTGGGGTGGTCACGGACAAGAGGACCCGTCTGTCCACAGACTCCGTGGACAGACTCACATTCATCAAAATGAATGAGTCCTGGATCGGCGGTGACTTTCTGGCACCCGCCGTCGGTTCAGGGCGCTGAATGGTCCCTTGTCAGTTAGCAATACCTCTCCTATCTCTTTATACCAGGGGTGTCAAACTCAATTTCATCGTGGTCCGCATCAGCATTATGGTTGCCCTCAAAAGGGCCGGTTATATCTGTAATATTATATGTCCAGCGCATCCCCTGCCGTTACATTAGATGTCAAAGGCCACCCCACCATCCTACCCCACCATCAGAAGTGGAGTTCCCCCTCTCCCTTACATCACAGTGCATCCCCCTTTCCTTATGCTGCTGCTGGGAAGAAGTTGGATTTTTTTTTTTTTGAAAAGCCTGTGGCGTGCAAAACACAACCCAAAAACTCCACCCGGTGCCACATCTATTTAAGGCCTGTGTCATTCTGCTTTTCAAATGTAATCACCATGCTACAGCAATTTCAAGCTTTTGTAATTTTGACACTATATGGGCTCCTACTGCTAATGCCAAAAGGCTGAGTGATTATGTACCGATATATTATTCATACTGGTGCTGTCACCTTTTGTCTGTGAGATTTGCCACTTTCTTACTACTGCTGGTGCTGCTGCCACCTCTTCCATGACCACGAGTGAAGAAAACACTTTATTGTGTACTGGTACTACTATGCTGCTGCTGCTGCCAGTGCTCAGATACTTATGTGTCAAGTTCTTTGGCACTATATGCTACAATCATCAATGCTGCTGCTGCTGCTGTGCTGCTGCCACCTCTTCCACGACCACGAGTGAAAAAAACACTTAATTGTGTACTGGTACTACTATGCTGCTGCTGCTGCCAGTGCTCACTTACCTATGTGACAAGTTCTTTGGCACTATATGCTACAATTATCAATGCTGCTGCTGCTGTGCTGCTGCCACCTCTTCCACGACCACGAGTGAAAAAAAAAAATTAATTGTGTACTGGTACTACTATGCTTCTGCTGCTGCCAGTGCTCAGATACTTATGTGTCAAGTTATTTGGCACTACATGCTACAATCATCAATGCTGCTGCTGCTGTGCTGCTGCCACCTCTTCCACGACCACGAGTGAAAAAAACACTTAATTGTGTACTGGTACTACTATGCTGCTGCTGCTGCCAGTGCTCACTTACCTATGTGACAAGTTCTTTGGCACTATATGCTACAATCATCAATGCTGCTGCTGCTGTGCTGCTGCCACCTCTTCCACGACCACGAGTGAAAAAAACACTTAATTGTGTACTGGTACTACTATGCTGCTGCTGCTGCCAGTGCTCACTTACCTATGTGACAAGTTCTTTGGCACTATATGCTACAATCATCAATGCTGCTGCTGCTGTGCTGCTGCCACCTCTTCCACGACCACGAGTGAAAAAAACACTTAATTGTGTACTGGTACTACTATGCTGCTGCTGCTGCCAGTGCTCACTTACCTATGTGACAAGTTCTTTGGCACTATATGCTACAATCATCAATGCTGCTGCTGCTGTGCTGCTGCCACCTCTTCCACGACCACGAGTGAAAAAAACACTTAATTGTGTACTGGTACTACTATGCTGCTGCTGCTGCCAGTGCTCACTTACCTATGTGACAAGTTCTTTGGCACTATATGCTACAATCATCAATGCTGCTGCTGCTGTGCTGCTGCCACCTCTTCCACGACCACGAGTGAAAAAAACACTTAATTGTGTACTGGTACTACTATGCTGCTGCTGCTGCCAGTGCTCACTTACCTATGTGACAAGTTCTTTGGCACTATATGCTACAATCATCAATGCTGCTGCTGCTGTGCTGCTGCCACCTCTTCCACGACCACGAGTGAAAAAAACACTTAATTGTGTACTGGTACTACTATGCTGCTGCTGCTGCCAGTGCTCACTTACCTATGTGACAAGTTCTTTGGCACTATATGCTACAATCATCAATGCTGCTGCTGCTGTGCTGCTGCCACCTCTTCCACGACCACGAGTGAAAAAAACACTTAATTGTGTACTGGTACTACTATGCTGCTGCTGCTGCCAGTGCTCACTTACCTATGTGACAAGTTCTTTGGCACTATATGCTACAATTATCAATGCTGCTGCTGCTGTGCTGCTGCCACCTCTTCCACGACCACGAGTGAAAAAAACACTTAATTGTGTACTGGTACTACTATGCTGCTGCTGCTGCCAGTGCTCAGATACTTATGTGTCAAGTTATTTGGCACTACATGCTACAATCATCAATGCTGCTGCTGCTGTGCTGCTGCCACCTCTTCCACGACCACGAGTGAAAAAAACACTTAATTGTGTACTGGTACTACTATGCTGCTGCTGCTGCCAGTGCTCACTTACCTATGTGACAAGTTCTTTGGCACTATATGCTACAATTACCAATGCTGCTGCTGTGCTGCTGCCACCTCTTCCACAAGTGATAAAACACTTTATTGTGTACTGTTCCTACTATACTGCTGCTGCCAGTGCTCAGATACCTATGTGACAAGTTCTTTGGCACTATATGCTACAATTACCAATGCTGCTGCTGTGCTGCTCCCACCTCTTCCACAAGTGATACAACACTTTATTGTGTACTGTTCCTACTATACTGCTGCTGCCAGTGCTCAGATACCTATGTGACAAATTCTTTGCCACTATATGCTACAATTTCAAATGCTGCTGCTGTGCTGCTGCCACCTCTTCCACAAGTGATACAACACTTTATTGTGTACTGTTACTAATATTTCTGCTGCTCAGATACCTATGTGACAAGTTCTTCGGCACTATATGCTACAATTACCAATGCTGCTGCTGTGCTGCTGCCACCTCTTCCACAAGTGATAAAACACTTTATTGTGTACTGTTCCTACTATACTGCTGCTGCCAGTGCTCAGATACCTATGTGACAAGTTCTTTGACACTATATGCTACAATTTCAAATGCTGCTGCTGTGCTGCTGCCACCTCTTCCACAAGTGATACAACACTTTATTGTGTACTGTTACTACTATACTGCTGCTGCCAGTGCTCAGATACCTATGTGACAAGTTCTTTGGCACTATATGCTACAATTACCAATGCTGCTGCTGTGCTGCTGCCACCTCTTCCACAAGTGATAAAACACTTTATTGTGTACTGTTCCTACTATACTGCTGCTGCCAGTGCTCAGATACCTATGTGACAAATTCTTTGCCACTATATGCTACAATTTCAAATGCTGCTGCTGTGCTGCTGCCACCTCTTCCACAAGTGATACAACACTTTATTGTGTACTGTTACTAATATTTCTGCTGCTCAGATACCTATGTGACAAGTTCTTCGGCACTATATGCTACAATTACCAATGCTGCTGCTGTGCTGCTGCCACCTCTTCCACAAGTGATAAAACACTTTATTGTGTACTGTTCCTACTATACTGCTGCTGCCAGTGCTCAGATACCTATGTGACAAGTTCTTTGACACTATATGCTACAATTTCAAATGCTGCTGCTGTGCTGCTGCCACCTCTTCCACAAGTGATACAACACTTTATTGTGTACTGTTACTACTATACTGCTGCTGCCAGTGCTCAGATACCTATGTGACAAGTTCTTTGGCACTATATGCTACAATTACCAATGCTGCTGCTGTGCTGCTGCCACCTCTTCCACAAGTGATAAAACACTTTATTGTGTACTGTTCCTACTATACTGCTGCTGCCAGTGCTCAGATACCTATGTGACAAATTCTTTGCCACTATATGCTACAATTTCAAATGCTGCTGCTGTGCTGCTGCCACCTCTTCCACAAGTGATACAACACTTTATTGTGTACTGTTACTAATATTTCTGCTGCTCAGATACCTATGTGACAAGTTCTTCGGCACTATATGCTACAATTACCAATGCTGCTGCCACCTCTTCCACAAGTGATAAAACACTTTATTGTGTACTGTTCCTACTATACTGCTGCTGCCAGTGCTCAGATACCTATGTGACAAGTTCTTTGACACTATATGCTACAATTTCAAATGCTGCTGCTGTGCTGCTGCCACCTCTTCCACAAGTGATACAACACTTTATTGTGTACTGTTACTACTATACTGCTGCTGCCAGTGCTCAGATACCTATGTGACAAGTTCTTTGGCACTATATGCTACAATTACCAATGCTGCTGCTGTGCTGCTGCCACCTCTTCCACAAGTGATAAAACACTTTATTGTGTACTGTTACTACTATACTGCTGCTGCCAGTGCTCAGACACCTATGTCACAAGTTATTTGCCACTATATACTACTATTACCACTACTGCTGCTGTCAAGTCTTGCCCAAGTGTTTAGATGCTATCTAGTACTATTACCACTACTGCTTGTAAATGTTGTGTGTGTGATAATTACTTTATATTTGAATACTACTGCTGCTGCCTTCATGCTGAGTAATGCTTCATGACCTCTCTGTCACAGCGGATCCACAAACAGCCTCCGCTAAAAGCTACCAGACCGGATCGTAACAAACAGCAAGTGTTACTAAATGACTGAACGTTATGTTAAACCCTGGTTTGTGGCCTTTTTACTGCGACTATTAGCCTATCTGCAAGAGCAAATCAGCACTCTCTTTCTCTTTCTCGCTCTCTCTCTATATATATATCTATATATCTATATATATATATATATATATATATATATATATATATATATGTATATATTGTAGCTTTTGTTATAGTAATTTTTCAACAGTTTAGTTTGTGTTAGTAGTGTCTGTGTCCGTGTATTTTGTTTTTTATTAGACTTGTGTTAAATAAAATAATAGTATGAAATGTTTTTAGGTTATTATGAAGTTAGATGTGTTGATGTTGATGTGTTAGATGTGAAGTTAGATGTGTTGAAAGACCTAACAATCTCAATAAGAAAGGAAACATTTGAAAAGAATAACAGGTTTAATAACCAAAAATATAAATATTTACATGGATTTTTTCAAGCGCTTGTAAATCTCAGCCAGCTCCTCGAAATTTTTTCTCTGCTGTTGTAAGAGCTGTTCATTCTCGAGGTCCAATTTTTTTATTTTGCGCCGATTGGACAGGACTTTTTGATTGGTCCTCTCCATGACATGGGATTTCTCCTGAATCTCTTTCAAAACTGTTAGGATATAAGAAAAAAAAAATTAGGATTAAATACTGTACTTTTTTATATCTACATCTTATTGTTGAAATGTCATTAATCGTTGTGCACATATTTACCCTCCTGACTGATGGTCATCACAGGCGCTGTGTCATCCTCCTGCTCCTCTTCTGCATCATGGCATTCACCAGGAGGTTGGGTGGGGGGAAGTTGCAGCTCCTCAGGAGCTGGGGGTGGTAAGTCGGAGGGCCCTGGCTGCTCCTTATCCCTCTCCTCCTCTGCATCCTCCTCTTCATCCTCCTCTTCTTCCTCCTCCTCCTCTGCGGCCTGTCGCCTTGTGCGCTTGGGGCGCACAGATGGTAGAGGAGATCCTATAATAACACAATGTTTATATATGTAAAAATGATTTCTAATAACATATGCAAATTCTGTGTACTCTGCTGTATTGTATATGAATACACATTTATTTATATAGACAGTTAACCAATGGGATAATGTTATACTAAAGGGTCTTGCTGGCACTACAGGGGACTGAGTGTGAGCTGGGCTGCCACCATGGTAAAATTAGCTGTTTGTGTTTCCTTTGTATTATTCTGAAGATCTCATGTTAAAAAAAGGGCCTGATAGGAGTACACGGGATTACTATGATAACCCTACGCCTAGCACAGGAATTTAGTGGTAATTGAGTTATAAAATACCACCCCTTTCCCCTTGAAACCCACCACACCACCACTTTAATTCCATGGTTTAACTTGATGGAATAATGTCTTTTTTCAACAGTACTATGAATACCTTCGGTGGTGATATATGTTACCACAACATGGCGTCTGGGTTAACAACATCTGCCCTAAGGTTAATTACATATCACCTTACATGACTGTCACCAATAACTTACCTGGATGAAATTCATCGCGGATCTGTGTGACCCGGTCCATGTGGCGCCTCTTCAGGTCTGACCATTTTTTGAGAATGGCCATGTGGTCATGTGACCCGCCATGAAACTCATGTAATTCCTCCAATACGGACTGGACGATTTTTTGTTTATCCTGCTGGCACCTCATTAGGTCGTAACCATGTTGCAGGAACCTCTGCAAGATGAAGAACAAAGTATATTATAATACTTTTGTTTAAACCCTTATGGATATATGACGTAAATGTATGGTATTCAACAATTGGAAGCATTCTCGCCTTATTAATCACTGACAGTGGTAACATGACAGATTTTATATGTTGCCATTTTGGTCACCAGCTTTTTGGAATAAATATAGCAGCCATTATCATTTGCATAATTATGTATATATGAGTAACATCACAGGATAGACGTATAGGGGAGAAATGAGTTGCTATTCATCTGACCACTATAATTATTTTTTGACCCTTACACTGGCCCTGTACAATAGATTATTTTTTTTAATCCCTATCTTTACATATGAAAAATAATATGTTTGTTTCTTTTCACTTTTTGATGAAAAGGGAGAACTCTGTGGACTCTGATGTAAAAGGGAGAACTCTGTGGACTCTGATGTAAAAGGGAGAACTCTGTGGACTCTGATGTAAAGGGAAAACTCTGTGGACTCTGATGTTAAGGTAGAACTCTGTGGACTGTTAAGGGAGAACTCTGTGGACTCTGATGTTAAGGGAGAACTCTGTGGACTCTGATGTTAAGGGAGAACTCTGTGGACTCTGATGTTAAGGGAGAACTCTGTGGACTCTGATGTTAAGGGAGAACTCTGTGGACTCTGATGTTAAGGGAGAACTCTGTGGACTCTGATGTTAAGGGACAACTCTGTGGACTCTGATGTTAAGGGAGAACTCTGTGGACTCTGATGTTAAGGGAGAACTCTGTGGACTCTAATTTAAAAGGAGAACTCTGTGGACTCTAATGTTAAGGGAGAACTCTGTGGACTCTAATGTAAAAGGGGAACTCTGTGGACTCTAATGTAAAAGGGGAACTCAGTGGACTCTAATGTAAAAGGGGAACTCTGTGGACTCTAATGTAAAAGGGGAACTCTGTGGACTCTAATGTAAAAGGGGAACTCTGTGGACTCTAATGTAAAAGGTAGAACTCTGTGGACTCTAATGTAAAAGGTAGAACTCTGTGGACTCTGATGTAAAGGGAAAACTCTGTGGACTCTGATGTTAAGGTAGAACTCTGTGGACTGTGATGTTAAGGGAGAACTGTGTGGACTCTGATGTAAAATGAGAACTCTGTGGACACTGATGTAAAGGGAGAACTCTGTGGACACTGATGTAAAGGGAGAACTCTGTGGACTCTAATGTAAAGGGAGAACTCTGTGGACTCTGATGTAAAGGGAGAACTCTGTGGACTCTGATGTAAAGGGAGAACTCTGTGGACACTGATCTAAAAGGGGAAGTCTGTGGATCCTGATGTAAAAGGGGAAGTCTGTGGACTCTGATGTAAAGGGAGAACTCTGTGGACTCTGATGTAAAGGGAGAACTCTGTGGACTCTGATGTAAAGGGAGAACTCTGTGGACTCTAATGTAAAAGGGAGAACTCTGTGGACACTGATGTAAAGGGAGAACTCTGTGGACACTGATGTAAAGGGAGAACTCTGTGGACACTGATGTAAAGGGAGAACTCTGTGGACACTGATGTAAAGGGAGAACTCTGTGGACACTGATGTAAAGGGAGAACTCTGTGGACACTGATCTAAAAGGGGAAGTCTATGGATCCTGATGTAAAAGGGGAAGTCTGTGGACTCTGATATAAAGGGAAAACTCTGTGGACTCTGATGTTAAGGTAGAACTCTGTGGACTCTGATGTAAAGGGAGAACTCTGTGGACTCTGATGTAAAGGGAGAACTCTGTGGACTCTAATGTAAAAGGGGAACTCTGTGGACTCTAATGTAAAAGGTAGAACTCTGTGGACTCTGATGTAAAGGGAGAACTCTGTGGACACTGATGTAAAGGGAGAACTCTGTGGACACTGATGTAAAGGGAGAACTCTGTGGACACTGATGCAAAGGGAGAACTATGTGGACTCTGATGTAAAGGGAGAACTATGTGGACACTGATGTAAAGGGAGAACTCTGTGGACTCTGATGTAAAGGGAGAACTCTGTGGACACTGATGTAAAGGGAGAACTCTGTGAACTCTAATTTAAAGGGAGAACTCTGTGGACTCTGATGTAAAAGGGGAAGTCTGTGGACTCTGATGTAAAAGGGGAAGTCTGTGGACTCTGATGTAAAAGGGGAAGTCTGTGGACTCTGATGTAAAGAGGAACTTTTGTGATTAATTTCATATGGTTAGAAATGTTATTTAATAGCGACATCTATGCAAACTAAGACAAAAAATTGCTGTGCGACGCTGAAGTGTTCGGGTTTGAAATGAACAAAAGGTGGCAACCCTGGGCATGCTGGGAGTTGTAGTTTTGCAACCGCTGGAGACACACTGTTTGGGAAATACTAATATCTGATCTTGCATCCTAACTTTTTAACTAGTCTAAAATGCAGTTAAAGATAATGAAATAACAAGTGGTAAAATTACTTACAGTAATCAACAGTTTTTCCTCACTGGATGAAAAGTTACTCCCCACCATCTTCGCTTCGCAGGGCAGCAGTAGATTCGCAGGGCAGCACTAAATAGCAATCCGAATATACACTGGCAAAGAATCCAGGAAATGATCGCCGTTTTCGCGACCGCGTGTTGTCCGCGCGCATGCGCGGTCGAGAATTTCGCAATGAATTTCGCATTAGCGAAATTTCGCAATTTTTTTTTGGATGAAATATCACGAATATTCGAAATTTACGAATATTTCTCGAATATTCTCCTATATATTCGCGAAATATTGCGAAAGCGAATATGGCGTATTCTGCTCAACACTAATGATAACACAAGAACAATGAGGCTCCATTATTATCTGTGTGTTTCCTTGCATTTCCGCTGCACCAAGAATCGTAGTAAAAAGTGCACCAAGCTCTGTTATAAAAAAAGTTATGAAGCTTATTTGGGGTGATTGTTGTGTGCAGGGCAACCCATTGAGGTGGGTGAGCTGCCCTATTTATGTGTGATGAGTGAAAATGCTCCAAAATGCTTCCCCCCCCGCTAAGAAAAAAAAGACGCATTTGGGAATGTGAGTTCCCACTATGCAGAGATATGAATGGGGCTTGACAGCTGCGTGTTTCTGTCCACTCCCTCCTATGAACTTGTATACACATGGCCATACACTATGTAATCTGATTGTATATTGTGTATTTAGTGAGAATGATGATCACTGATTGATTGCATTCATTTTTTTAAATGTGCACCTTGAAGTGGGAGGGTGGATGATGCAGTGTGCCAGGTCCGATCCTGAGGTCACAGATGCCTGGGTGCAGAAATATTTTTGGCCGGTCAGAGACTGCGGACATGATACAAGAGATGGTCAGAGACTGCAGACATGATACAAGAGATAGTCAGAGACTGCAGGCATGGTACAAGAGATGGTCAGAGACTGCAGGCATGATACAAGAGATGGTCAGAGACTGCAGACATGATACAAGAGATGGTCAGAGACTGCAGACATGCTACAGTAGATGGTCAGAGATGGCAGACTTACTACAGGAGATGGTCAGAGACTGCATACATGGTACAGGAGACTGTCAGAGACTGCAGACATTATGCAAGAGATGGATAGAGACTTCAGACATGATACAAGAGATGGTCAGAGATGGCAGGCTTACTACAGGAGATGGTCAGAGACTGTGGGCATACTACAGGACCTGGTCAGAGACTATGAGAATACTACAGGAGATGGTCAGAAACCTGCAGACATACGGCAGGAGAGGGTCGGAGACTGCATACATACTACAGGAGATGGTCAGACACTGCATATATACTACAGGAGATAGTCAGAGACTGCAGGCATAGTACACGAGACAGTCAGAGACTGCAAACATAGTACAGGAGACTGACAGAGACTGCAGGCATACTACAGGAGCTGGTCAGAGACTGCGAGCATACTACAGGTCGGTCAGAGACTGCGTGCATACTACAGGAGCTGGTCAGAGAATGTGAGAATACTGCAGGAGCTGATTAGAGACTGCAGACATAGTACAGGAGACCATCAAAAACTGCAGGCATACTACAAGAGCTGGTCAGAGACTGCAGACATACTAGAGGAGATGGTCAGAGACTGCAGACATGGTAAAGGAGAAGGTCAGAGACTGCAGGCATGGTACAGGAGATGGTCAGAGACTGCAGACATGGTACAGGAGACTGTCAGAGACTGCTGGCATACTACAGGAGCTGATCAGAGACTGTGGGCATACTACAGGAGTTGGTCAGAGACTGTGAGAATACTACAGGAGCTGGTCAGAGACTGCAGACTTAGTACAGGAGACCGTCAGAGACTGCAGGCATACTACAGGAGCTGGTCAGAGATTGCAGTCATAGTACAGGAGACTGTCAAAGACTGTGGGCATAATACAGGAGCTGGTCAGAGACTGCAGGCATACTACAGGAGATGGTCAGAGACTGCGGGCATACTACAGGAGATGGTCAGAGCCTGCAGACATATGGCAGGAGAGGGTCAGAGACTGCAGGCATACGACAGGAGATGGTTAGAGACTGCGGACATACTACAGGAGACGGTTACACTGCAGGCATACTACAGGAGCTGGTCAGAGACAGCAGGCATAGCACAGGAGACGTCAGAGACTCCTGGCATATTACAGGAGCTGGTTAGAGACTGCAGACATTGCACAGGAGATGTCAGAGACTGCAGTCATACTACAGGCGATGGTCAGAGACTGCAGACTTAATACAGGAGATGGTCAGAGACTGCAGTTCCTATGGATGCAACTACATAATGGCTGACTGGCCCTCTCGCCTTACCCAGCGATACAGCAACAATGATTCCTCTGATTAGGAGTCGGCTCACTCTGGGTTGCCCGTAGTAACTGTGCTGGATAGCGCTCAGATCTAGATTCTGGCAATGACTCTGTTCCTTTCTTTACCAGGGATGGCGCTAGGCTGTATGGCTTTCCTCTGGTGGAGCAGGGCAGCAAGGTTCTCTCTCTCTGATGGTGTCCCTTCATTGCTGTCCTCTCCCTGGAGTCAAGGGTGGACTTCCCTGAAAGATTTCTCGGGCTCCTGGCTCTCTCTCTCCCTCTCCCATTCAGCTGGGCATGCTTTGTAGGCTGCAGTTTCCAGGTTACAATAGGGCTGGCAGTCCTTGGGACTATATGTCCCACAATCCTCTTCTATGAAGGAGGGAGAAGAAACATAGTGGGCGGCTGTGCTGGCAAGCGCCGCTCACTAGTACAGGAGCACGAGGAGGAGGAGAAAGAAAAGCCCACGGTTGCTCTCTCTCAGAAATACGGACTCTTTAATCTCTGGCTGCTTCGCTCTCCTCCTCTGACAGGAGGAGGGAGAATGGGCAGATAAAAACACAGAGTGCCCTCTTCCTGTTGATATCAGCAGAGACGACACAATCTCTCCTCCTCTGATATGCTCCTGTCAGTTGCCGGAGGAGAGAGCAAGCTGCGTGGGAATCTGCAGCACCTGCTACATGCGCTCTGCCTCTGGACACAGACAAGGAGAGGAGGGAGGGAAGCTTTCTGGAGCTTTGGCGCCCCCACCTCTATGGCGCCTGGGTGTGCTGCACCCCACGCACCAGCCCAGGATCGGCCCTTCAGGGTGCAATAGATATGTTTAGAACCATGGATGGAGGACAGTAAGGTACATGTCTGTAGATTTTATGGAAAGCTTTGATATTTTTGCAAAAAAAGTACATGATTGCTATATTGATACATAGGGGAGCCGGAATTTAGAAAAAAAAAGGTGAACTTATCCTGTAGGCCACATACACACGATCAGTCCATCAGATGAGAAACGTCCAAAGGACTGTTTTCATCAGTTCACCGATGAAGCTGACTGATGGACTGATGTGCCTACACACCATCAGTTAAATAACCGATTGTGTCAGAACGCGGTGATGTAAAACACGACGACGTGCTGAAAAAAATAAAGTTCAATGCTTCCAAGCATGCGTCGACTTGATTCTGAGCATGCGTGGATTTTTAACCGATGCTTTTGCATACTAACGATCGGTTTTGACCTATCGGTTAGCCGTCCATCGGTTCAATTTTAAAGCAAGCCCTCTGTTTTTTGACCGAAGGATAACGGAATTATTTTCTGTCTATTGTATGGTATCCACAGACAGGGAAATGTTTTACTTCCAATGGCACCACCAACAAAAGGGCATTTTTTCATTTCAATGACATCCGAAATGCAAAGACAATTTTGCTTCTATCGACACCATCAACTTAATTTTTCTTGCAATGACACCACCAGTGGAGAGGCATTTTTTCCTTCCAGTGCTGCTACCGACACAGGGACTTTTTTCCCTTCCAGTGGCATGACTGACACAGGTGCAATTTTTTCTTTGTATTTTGTTTTTTTTCCCAAATACCACATGCGATCTTGAAAATGTCAATTTACTTTTGCTGTATGAGGTATTTACCTTTGTGAATGAAGCCCATGGTGCCTTGGGGGGCGAGCCCTGCCCCAAAACATCCTCACCCTGTGTTGAGGGCATGTGCCCTGGTATGGTTTAGGAGGGGAGTCAGCTCGCTTGCCCCCCCCCCCCGACCTGCTGGGCTGCATGCTCAGATAAGAGTCTGGTATTGACTTTGGGTGGGACCCTATGCTGTTTTTTATTTTATATTGGCATATAGGTTCCCCCCCGAAATCCATACCTGACCTGAAGGGTCAATATTGATTGGACCCTAGGCAAACATTTTCTTGGGCCTATCAGGTTTTTTCTTGAACAAGCAGTGCCCCCAAGCTACAGATGGAAACACTGGTCATTGTATTCTGTCAGTGAGGCAGGCTCCCCAATACAACACCTCAGTGTGAAGGATTTGAGGTGGATGGAAGAATTGTTTTTTTTTTTTCACTCAACCTGCTGGTTAAGCAAAAAATAATTATCATGTTTGTACCCACAAACATAGATACGCCTGAAAACTGACTTCATCCGACCGACGTAACTTGCCTACGCTGGCGTAGAGTGGGCGCATATTTACACTGGAGGCATGTGGCTTTTCCATTGATTTTCTATTCAAATATGCAAATGACGGAGATACGGCGATTCAGTGTGCAGTGTATTATGGGGTGTGATGGGAGCATACAGGGAAGGATGGGGTGTGATGGGGGGACATAGTTGTAGGAAGGGTGGGATGGGTGTAAGCAGGAATAGTAGAGTGTGATGGGGGTGAGAGGTGCAAGAGGGTTTATCTGATTAGTGTATGTAAAGTATAGTAAGAATTTATCTGCTGGAAGCGGTCCGACAGGCCGTTTCAGCAGACAAATTTGATCGTGTGTACGGGCGAGCAGACAGGTTTTACCAGCAGACAAATTTTAAAGCATGCTTTAAAATCTGTCTGCTGGAAACCCGTCTGTCCGACATGTCCGCTGGTTAGTACACTAACCAGCAGACATATCTGTCCGCACATGCGTTGAATGGATTCGACGCATGCGTGGAAGTATTTTACTTCCTGGTGACGTGGCGGCGTCAATGTCACTGCCACGTCACCGCGCTGTCTGCCGGCAGGGATTTTGGTTTGATTGTGTGTACACGATCAAACCAAAATAGCCCAGCAGACAAATCCGATCAAAACGGTCTGTCAGACCGATTTGAACGGATTTATTTAGTGGTGTGTACGCGGCCTAAGAGTGAGAATTGTGGTCAGAGGTGCTGTTAAGGTATGTTGAGTTGTGATGGGTGAGTGTTGGTTGGTATCAGGTCTCTGCAGAGAGTGGATGACTGTACATTGGTTTGTAGGGTAGCAGGTAAAATTGCTGTGTGCAGGGTATGATGAGTGTATACAGGGTATGGTGGAATATAATGGAGTGTACATTGGTCTGCAGTGTATCAGGTGTGACTGTACACAATAGATGGGTGCAATGAGTGGTGACAGATGCAGGCTGGTGTACACAGGTTGTGATGGTGATTGAGTGACACTCACCAGCTCCTCCAGGGTGTGGCTCTCCCACTCCCCACAACAACAGCACACATCTCCCTGGCAGGCCACCATCTTCCTGCACCCCTCCGATAGCTGCCTGTCACATGAGTACAGCAGCCTTTTCTCAGTGAGCCTTGTTCCTTGGTATGATCTGAAAAGTTCCGCCCACCGCAGTGTCTGCAGGAGCAATTCTCGGCTGGTGGTGGTGGTGGTGATGAGGGAAGTGAGATGGACTCAGTACTGCATGGATCATGGCCAGCTCTCTTTTGATCCACCAGAGGGCACAGCAACCCAATAAAGAAACCAGGCAGGAGCCTCTCAAGGGGCCCTCTACTAGCATCAGGCAGTATCCGTTATGTCAGTCCTTCCCTGGGATCGGCTGCCTGGCTACATCGGGAAAACAATTTGCGGGCAGTGCAGGCTCAAAGGGCAGCTGCTTTGGACCCCAGCACAATAACTTGGCACGGGGCATCTGCCCTGTTTGTCCCATGTTAAAGATGGCTCTGGACCCCACGCCATTTTTTTCAAAATTTTTAATTGCCTGCAATTCTTTTTACATTCAGCTGTCGGCAGGGAACCTCGCACTGTGGGTGTCCAATTTTTTTCTACCCACAGAAGACTGCTATTGGAAGGGGGTGTATGCAGAATCCCTCCTCCAGCAGCTATTGAGGTACTTGCTACTTCTGACAGGAGTGACCCTGCAGTTACTCCTGTCAGTGTGGCACACAAGAATTGAGTTTCCAGTGAGTCCCCTTCTCTGCATAATACTGCATCTAGGGCATGTGACCTATTTGCCAGAGTTGGGCTTTAAATATGAATTCCAGGTGTGGTATATTTTTACATAGCTACATTGGTCCAGCTTGGATCAATGTAACTATATAGATACCATGCTTGTGGAATTCCTTAGAACCTGGAAATCACTGTAGTAGACATTGTTACTACAGTCATCCCAACTAGCTTCCAGCATGGGTGCCATTGAGAAATTGCTTTGCATTTCCTCAATGAATGTAAAGCATTCTCTGATTGGATGAGTTTGGGAGGTGAGACAATGATGTCACACTTTCTACCTTGTCCAACCAGAGAATGTTTTGCATTCTTTGAGAAAATGCAAAAATGTTCTCAGAATGGTGCCCAAGATTTCAATACTTACCTATTTACAAGGCCTGTCATGTGATCCCCCCAGTGGTTGGCTTTAGGGGAGAGGAGAGAGCAGTGACAAGGGCTTCAATAGCCTTACTATGGGGCATCCTTTGTCCGCTATCTCTCCTCTCTTCTGATGCCAGCACTGGGAACCGATCATGTGGCATGAGAACAGGTAAGTATAAGCATCTTATTTTTGCAGGACAGTTAAGCCCTGTACACACGGCCGGGATTCTCGTCAGGTAAAAAAAGTTTGTTTTTTCTGACGAGATTCCTGGCAAGATTGTCTTGACAGCCGAGTGTACACACGTACGATTCAAAAGAACCGCTGTTCTTTTGAATGGCACAAACGCGGTGACGTCATCGACTACGACGAGCGTGCGCTCATCACATTTGATGCCGTCGCCGCCATCTTGCTTCACCATACCTATGCCTTGGAAGCTACCGTGTCAAAGTAATTTAAGTATACATACGCTCGGGTTTCTCAGCAGGAAAACACTACCGAGAATCATGATGAGAAAATAGAGAGCAGCTTCTCTATTTTTCTCGTTGAGATTCTGGGCAGTTTGCTTGATGGGAAACCTCAAAGCCCCGTACACACGCATGGTTTATTTGGCAAAAAAGCTCTGCCAGCAGTTTTCTTGCTGGTTCTTCCTGAGTAAACCGAGCATGTGTACGAGGCTTTACACACGATAATTATAAAATTAAGAGAATCCTATACTAGAAGTCATGTGCCAGGACATAAAGGAAATAATCAGCATTTCCAGGTTTCCTCTAATCGTGTGTAGGGATGAGCTCCGCGTTCGATTCGAACGTATGTTCGACTCGAACATTGTCCGTTCGTTCGACGAAATTCGAACAAAACGGGTCGTTCGCGCCAAATTCGAGTGACATGCAACGGCCCATAACGGCCCAGGATGGCTTTGGCCAATTATGGCTCAGGGCTTTAGAACACGCCCCACACTATATAAGGCCTTGTGTAGTGTGTTCCAGCGCTGAACAGAGATCAGTCAGAGAGACAGAGAGATTGTCTTTTTATATAGCTAGATAGAGCAGGCAGGCTAGTCAGTTTAGCTTAATTTACAGTGTGTAGAGGACATATATACATCCCTAGGAGTTGTAGATATATTTATACACTGTATAGCTTAGCTAGCTCAGCTATTCCTAATTTACTGGCAGGCAGGTGATAGTGCTATTTAAAGACGTTATCACAGGTATAGACACCCAGCAGGTACAATATTTAAAGGAATTTTTTTTTATTTTTTTTTATTTAAGCATCATTAAAACCACTGCTCCTGGAGCAGTGATTTTAATAATGTTTAAATAAAAAAAATAAAAAAATACCTTTAAATATTGTACCTGCTGAGTATCTATAGTTTGCCTGTGAAAATGTTTTTGAGAACCCGGGTCTTGCCCGAGGGAACATGTATCAATGGAAAAAAAAGTTTTAAAAACAGTCATTTTTTCAGGAGTCCTGCTCCTGAAAAAACGACCGCTTTAAAAACTTTTTTCCATTCTCAAAGACGTTTTCCACCAATAACTTGAATATTGGTCTTTAAAATGAGCACGTTTGAATTCGAACGTTCGAGTCCCATAGACTTCAATGGGGTTCTAAATGTTCGCGCGAACGGGCGGTCTGTTCGGTGTTCGGCTCATCCCTAATCGTGTGTGTGTACGAGGCTTTAGAATAGAAGTTAGAATGGGGATGGGAACAAATTTAAGATTTAGGATTAGATGTTTAACCCAGACTTCCACATAAACTTTTTGTACTAGTTTTCACTACTAAATTCAATTGTGCTTATAAAAAGTAACATAGTATGATATTTGTAGATGTAGCCAGAACTTTTCCGCTATCAAAGGTAAAGATTATTTGTCCACTTATGAAAAAGAAAATATAAGTAAAAGTCCGCCGTCTCCCTACATCGAAAATATCTAAGATTGTATGTATGTTTTAGACTTCAAGGCAAACACAATGTAAACACAATGGACTGCTGTCATTTTCTTTTGTGTCTTGTATCACATTCTTTTAAACGCTTACACGTTATTATTCAATGAGTCTCAGCAGGAAAAAAGTTTGCATTATCTTTTCCTGGCTTCACAATGGCTCGAAAGATCAGCTCTCTGTAACATACAGCGGGGGAGGCTGCCCTCTGACCTCAGAAGATGCACTTCCCACTGGGACAGACTCACTTACTCCATAGGCTTCCTCAAAGCATGGATCAAGTCTATTTCAACAGCTCTGCAAGGCTGCTGATAGGACATAATAACAGTTCCATACTCAGGCACTGGGAATAAAAATTCAGAATTACCATAATTGGCGGTATCATCTTGTCTCCTGCAAAAATGGCCCAACATTTATTATCGTTCTTTTTTCTTTTTTTTTTTTGTTTATGCAGAAACTACACTGATTATATTAGTGGTGGCATGTTTTAAACTAATATTGTGATTTCAGATGAATTTGCAAATTACATTAACACATTTTTCCTAAGTCTATTATCAGAATGACATTAAATGAACACAAACAGAAGTAACTGAATTAAAATGACAATTAGAAAATACAATATTACATTTTCAAGCAAAACATTAAAGCAAACTTGTGGGAAAGAATAAATTAACAAGCTACTATCTTTAGCAGACAGTGGCCCAGATTCACGTACATCTGCGCATTATTGGACCGGCGTAGCGCACCGCCTTTACGTTAGACTTGCGCAATTTTGCTGCGTAATCACCCTATTCTCGTAGCTTGTGCGCAGGAAATTGCGCATACGTAACGTTTTTCCAGAGGCGTAAGGAGGAGTAATACAAATGGGGAAGGACGTGGGCGTGTTACATTGAAATGAGCCGTGACCCCATGCAAATGAAGGGCCGGCCGGCTCGCGCATGCGCGCTTGAACGAGACCATGTCAGCTCCGATGTGCGCATGCTCACAACTCGGGAGCGGCGCAATCAGTGAAATTGGAAATGGACTAGGGCAACGTTGTGAACTACGCAAACAGCATAAATAGACACACACAAACGCACTTCCTTTGCAAAAGTACATCCCTTTGTCCCTTCCCATTTAACAAAGTGCTTTTGGCCCAGATTCAGAGAGAATTGGATTCTCGTAGCGTATCAGAAATACACTACGCCGCCGTTTCTTACCTGGCTCTACGTGGAATCCAGGTAGATTTTGTCCAGTAAACGACGGCGGCGTAGTGTATTTCTCCCGTCGCAATCCATATAGACGAGTAGGGGGCGTGAAGGATTTAAAATAGGCGCGTTCCCGCGGCGATCGAACTGCGCATGCTCCGTTCGCAAATTTCCCGCCGTGCATTGCGCGAAATCACGTCGTTACGTCATTCGTTGTTTGAGTAGCATCGTTTACGGACATTTCTATTCCCGAACGAGTTACGTAAAAAAAAAAAGAATTTATTAAAATCGACGCGGGAACGACGGCCATACTTAACATGGGTTACGCACCGTTAGACCAGCAAAAAGCTGGTCTAACAGTACGTAAAAAAAAACAGACGTAAGCGATTGCGAAGACCGCTCGTATCTTCGTGGATCGCCGTAAAAACACATTTGCATATCCCGACGCATCAAAACGACGCAAACTCCTCCCAGCGGCCGCAAATATATCGCAGCGTAGATCCGAAGGTTTACGAAGACGTAAGCCTCTCGGATCGAAGCCCGAAGCCGCCGTATCATGGTTTGAGGATTCAAACTAGTAATACGGCGCGCGAAATTTGAAATTACTCCTGTCTAACACCAGTTAGACAGGCGTAATTGCTTTATGAATCTGGTCCAGTATTTTTAGCAATCTTGTGATTTGCCCATTTCAAATATAACTAAGGACAATTTTTTTTTTTTACGTTCGGATAGCGTGGGGAGGGATCATAATACCGTCAGGTTTTAATTGCTGCCTGTGTTTCTATTAGGATTTACCCTTTTTATTTTTCCTGGTGACCAATGTCACTGAGAGTGTAAATGAATTAAAATCCCAAATTTTAAGTTGTCATAGATAACTCTCAGGCCGCGTACACACGATCAGTCCAAACTAATGAAAACGGACTGAAGTTCAGTTTCATCGTTCAAAACCGACCGTGTGTACGGCCCATCAGTCTGTTATCCTTCAGTCCAAAGTTTTAAAACTTGCTTTAAAATCGGACTGATGGACGCCTGACCATTGGTTCAAAATGATCGTTAGTACGCAAAAGCATCGGTTCAAAAACCCACGCATGCTCAGAATCAAGTCGACGCATGCTTGGAAGAAATGAACTTTGTTTTTTTCAGCACGTCGTCGTGTTTTACGTCACCGCGTTCTGACACGATCGGTTTTTGAATTCATGGTGTGTACGCACATCAGACCATCAGTCTGTGAACCAATGAAAATGAACTTCAGTCCGTTTTCATCAGTTTGAACTGATCATGTGTACAGGGCCTAAAGAAAAGAGCAGACATCTTCCAATGGGGATACTAGCTCTGGTGACCCCGGTGACAACCATGGATTTTTCTCACTTTGGAGGGGTTTCCACTCACTTCCTATTGCAACAATGGGCACTAATGCAAAAAAAAAAAAAACTGAAAGGGATTATATTCTCCCTTAGGCCCCTTTCACACGGGCTGTCCAATCAGGTCCGCCTGTCTGTTTTTCAGGCAAACCTGATCAGACCCTCCATTCACCACAATGACATCCAACGCTATCCAATCCTATCCTGTCCGCAAGATGCAGATGGATGGTGGCTCTATTTTCTATCCGTTGGCTGATCAGAACGGATATGACCGGGTGAAAATGGGCAGGGGATTTCCCTATAGAGGAAAGCTGGACTAGGTCCGTCAAAAAATATATATATTCTTGAATGTTATGTACTTCAGCCCTGGACCATTTCGCTAGCCAAAGACCAGAGCATTTTTTGCGATTTGGCACTGTTTTAACTGACAATTGCACGTCGTCGTGCGACGTGGCTCTCAAACAAAATTGACGTCCTTTATTTCCCACAAATAGAGCTTTCTTTTGGTGGCATTTGATCACCTTTACAGTGTTTATTTTTTTGCGCTATAAACAAAAATAGAGCATCAATTTTGAAAAAAATAACTATATTTTTTACTATTTTTTTCTTTTTTACTTAAGCAATAAGCGTTTATTGATTGGTTTGTACAAAAGTTATAGCATCTACAAAATAGGGCATAGTTTTATGGCATTTTTATTAATATTTTTTTTTTTTACTATTAATGGCGGCGATCAGCAATTTTTATCGTGACTGTGACATTATGGCGGACACATCAGACACTTTTGGGACCATTGTCATTTTCACAGCGATCAGTGCTATAAAAATGCACTGTTACTGTGAAAATGATACTGGCAGTGAAGGGATTAACCACTAGGTGGCCCTGAGGGGGTTAGGTGTGTCCTAGGGCAGTGTTTTTGAACTCCAGTCCTCAAGGCACACCAACAGGTCAAGTTTTCAGGATTTCCCTCAGATAAAATGACTGTGGTAATTACTAAGGCAGTGAAACTGATCTAATCACCTGTGCAAAATAATGGAAAGCCTGAAAACATGGCCTGTTGGTGTGCCTTGAGGACTGGAGTTGAAAAACACTGTCCTAGGGAATGTTGCTTACTGTTAGGGGGCGTGGGTACATGTGACATGTCAATTATTGCTGTTCCCGATCACAGGTGTCACAGTGTCACTAGGCAGAATGAGTAGATGCATGTTTACAATTGCCTCTCCCCGTTCTGCAGCTCTGTGTCCCGACCGTGGTGATGTCATTGCATATGAAGAGCATGAGCTTGTCACATTCATTGCCATCGCCGCCATCTTGCTGCACCCTACCTATGCCTATGAAGCTACCGCGCATGCGTGGGTTTCTACGGCGACAGGTAAGTATACACACTCTCAGGTTTCTGGGCATTAAAACTACACAGAATCTCACGATGAGAAAATAGAGAAAATGTTCTCTATTTTTCATGTCTAGATTCTGGCCAGTTTTCTTGTCGAGAAACCTGAAAGCCTCGTACACACGCTCGGTTTACTTGGCAGCAGTTTTCTTGCTGGTTCTTGCCGAGTAAACCGAGCGTGTATAGGAGACTTAACACACAATAATTATAAAAATTAAGAGAATCTTATATTAGAAGTCATAGAACTTCTAAAGCTAGTCAATTTAGAGCTTTTTTTAGGACCTAAGGGAAATATTCAGCATTTCCAGGTTTCCTCTAATGCCCCGTACACACAATCGGAATTTCCAATGGGATAAAATCCGATGGAATTTTCCATCGGAACTTCATTCAAGCTGTCTTGCATACACACTGTCAGACCAAATTCAGACTGTCCAAAACGTGGTGACGTAAAACACTACGACGAGCCTAGAAAAATTAAGTTCAATGCTTCCGAGCATGCGTCGACTTGATTCTGAGCATGCATTTTTTTTTCTCCGTCGGAGTTCCACACAGACATTCGGAAAAAAAAAATAAAACATGTTCTATTTCTAAGCTCCAACGGAAAAAAGTCTGATGGGGCCCACACACGGTCGGAATATCCGGCTGACTTTTTTCATCGGAAATTCTGGTCGTATGTACAAGGCATTACTCCAAGCAGCTGAACAAAGAGATGAAGGAGTGGAAGGAAGGTACAAACCTGTTATTAAATTTTTACATTTCTAAAGTGACATCAGCAATATTTTTGTTCTCCAAAAGTAACTTGACTTCCATTTGGTTGGAAAATGCAGTGCATGTTAGTTGTGGATTGCTCTATACACACTACAAATCCCATAGTCCGTAGTCCATCTTGGGAGGGAGCATGGGAGGACTACATTATTACAGTACATTCAGTGGGACCATAGAGAATGAACATAGTCACCCTCTAACAGAAGATCAGTTTACAACAGCAAAAAAAAGATTTGAAGGAGGCTGAGAGCAATAGAAGATACTTTTTAATTTAACCACTTGCTTACTGGGCACATAAACCCCCTTCGTGCCCAGGCGAAATTTCAGCTTGCGACACTGCGTCGCTTTAACTGACAATTGCGCGGTCGTGCGACGTAGGAACCCAAACAAAATTGTCGTCCTTTTTTTTCCCACAAATAGAGCTTTCTTTTGGTGGTATTTGATCGCCCGTGCAGTTTTTATTTTTTGCGTTATAAACAAAAAAAGAGCGACAATTTAAATATATATATATATATTTTACTTGTTGCTATAATAAATATCCCAATTTAAAAAAAAAAAAAAAAAATTCTCAGTTAAGGCCGATACGTATTCTTCTACGTATTTTTGTAAAAAAAAATCACAATAAGTGACTGCTTTGCGCAAAAGTTATAGCACCTACAAAATAGGGGACAGAATTATGATTTTTTTTTAATATTTTTTTTTTACTAGTAATGGCGGCGATCTGCGATTTTTATTTTGACTGCGATATTGCGGCGGACACATCGGACACTTTTGACACATTTTTGGCGCCATTCACATTTATACAGCGACCAGTGCTATAAATATGCACTAATTACTGTATAAATGTGACTGGCATTGAAAGGGGTTAACACTAGGGGGTGAGGAAGGGGTTAAATGTATTGCCTGGGTGTGTTCTAACTGTGTGGGGGGTGACTGGGGGAGGTGACCGATGCTGTCTCCCTATGTACAAGAGAAACAGCATCTGTCAACTCTCCCTGACAGGACGTGGAGCTCTGTGTTTACACACAGAGCTCCACGTCCCTGCTCTGTCACCGACGATCACGTGTACCTGACGGACATCGTGGCCGGCGGGTACACGCATCGAATCCTCGGTGATGCATCGGGACCGTTTTTCCCCGCCGCGCGCCACCCTGTGGCGCGCGGGGAATTACAAGTAAATCACGTCCAAAGACGTGACCCCGGCGCCTCAGGTCCGATCTGCTGACGTATTCTGTCAATAGCGCGGACCCGAAGTGGTTAAGAGTATTTACTTGAATAGATTTTTTTTTAAAGCCAGACATATTTATGCAATCAGTGTATACATGTTCAGTTAGTATCTGTCCCTCCAGTACCATCCAAAGTCTTCTCAAAGTGGACATGCTCCAGAAAGTCCAACATTTCTGGTGTTTACTGTTTGCATAGCCATGGACATTCCCCCACATGTCGTTGCCTGCTGGTAGGTCACTTAACCAGTGGTCACTGCATTGTAAGCAGGGAGCGTTGTGTAACCTCTAATATAAGGAAGTGGAGACATCCAAGGGGGCTTTTGTTAGAGCCAGAGTGACAGATAGTGACTCAAAATGTATATGTTGACAGCTTGAGCTTGTAGCTTCCATGCTCGTATCATTGTTTAGAATTTAAATGAAAAAACATTTGTAAATTTTGATGTCAGTGCTTTATTCTGGAGGGGTTGAGAAGGTACAACTGTGACATGCCACATGTGGTCATACAGGGCACTCTAATCTCTATCCCCCTTTAATTACCAGCTAAGCAGTAGCAACATATTGGGGGTTATTTACGAAAGGAAAATCCACTTTGCACTACAAGTGCAAACTACAAATGCAAAGTGCACTTGAAATTGCATTGAAAGTGCACTTGGAAGTGCAATAGATGTAGATCTGAGGGGGACATGCAAGAAAAATAAAAAACAGCATTTTAGCTTGCACATGATTGGATGATAACATCAGCAGAGCTTCCCCTCATTTAATTTCAGATCTACCCCTCAGATTTACAGCGACTGTACTTCCAAGTGCACTTTCAGTGCAATCTCAAGTGCACTTTGCACTTGTAGTGCAAAGTGGATTTGCCTTTCGTAAATAACCCCCATTGTGTGTAGGGTCAATGTCTACTGGCAGACTTTTGCAGTTCTGCTATCTGCTGTCTTAGCCTCTAGCAGGTGTACAGGAGTCATTAGTTTGAGAAGAATTTATAACCTGCAGATGGTACTATCAGTGCATGGCAACGTTTCTGGTGACATACAGTAGTTCACAGATCATGTTTAGCTCCTGAGCTACAGGAAATCTACAATTTACTATTTACATGCTCAATGTAATTTCAGAATGAAATCATAAAACATTTACGAGCATCACAGTGGTGTAGTGGGTAGCACTCTCACCTAGCAGTAGAAAGGGTTGCTGGTTCAAATCCCGACCATGACACTACCTGACTGGAGTTTGCATGTTTTCCTTGTAGCTGTGTGGGTTTCCTATGGGTACTCTGGTTTCCTCTCACACTCCAAAGACATGCTGGAAGGTTAATTGGCTTCTGCCTAAATTAGCCCTAGTATATGAATGTGAGTTAGGGACCTTAGATTGTAAGCTCCTTGAGGATAGGGACTGATGTGAATGTATATTGTATATGTAAAGCTCTGTGTAAATTGACAGCACTATATAAGTACCTGAATAATAATAATGAGGACTTTCTGGTGATGCCCAGTGCTAAAAAGAGCAGCAACTACATCCGAGTCCTTAGGAAAGGAAAAAGGAAAATGGGACTTTAAATGAGGTCTATGAGTATAGCACCTCCATCCCTAATGGGGTACATGAAGAGAAAAAAATATTTTTAAGAAAAAATACTTGGGGGGGGGGGGGTTTGGGACTTTGAGTGAGGCTGCAAGCAAGGTGCGGGTAATAGAAGGAAGTACAAATTTATTGATCATACAAATGCAAAACATGTATCAACATAACAGAGAGCATGTAAATGAAGACATACATTTCAAATAAATGACATTACTATATAATGGGACACATAAATATGTGCATATGTGGTAAGAGCAACAAGGGTACAGCAGTGCCTAGCCAGGTGCCACATGGTCATCTGCATGGATAGATGAATACATAAAATGAATATTCATATGTACAGATGTCTTATTAACAGTATTTAACGGAATGATTAAAAGTGAAAAACTGGTGAAAAACCAAAAGTATAATTCATCAATGAATATCATCATGGGGTATACGTAGCATCCATACTAGCCCGATGCGTTTCGTGTGTGTAGCACACTCCTCAGGGGAAGATGCTTGACTTATCTAAAGAGAGTATAAAAATTGAGATAAGATATAATTGATGGGTAAAAATTATTGAATATTATATAATAACCAGTACGAGATGGAAGTGTCCACCTAGAGTACTCACATGCAATCTAAAATAAATGGATGCGACATGCATGAAGCCACGGCCAAAAGGTATGTCCGCCACGGGAGCTGAGACGGCAATGCAGCACACACCAGGAAGAAGCGGCATGGATTCCTCCCCAAATAAAGCAGCACCAGGTAAGGTGTGCTGGCGTGTAAGGTGTAGCCAAGAAAGGGACCACTGAAAATAGCCAACTGGAGTCTAAAAAGGGTATAATCATAAAGATCAGTAAATATAGGGACCACTCAAAAGACAACCAACCCAAACATGAGGGTGGGTAAAATAACCTGATGGTGGTGTCTGCGGATCCAGGACAACCAGAAGAAAGGGTGATGTGGTGCAGTCTCTTCGGCTCATAAGAGATAGAAAGCGGGTGGGAGGGCCTTTATATAGCCGCCCTACACAGGTGCTTGCTGACAAGCCGTCAGCGTCACGTGGGCAGGCCGTACACCAGGAAGAGTTCAGGCGTGGGCGGACTCCGCCCATAACGACACCTCCTGTATCCTGGCAACGTCTGCTGAGATAGAAGAACTCACGCTCAGCGTAGTGACGCCAGAACTGGCGTCACAGGTTGGGCGGGATGCGTGGCACCGATGTACTGTGCGTGCTGCCCCCCCAAAACCCAAACAGCCCCCCGCCCAGGAGGACGGAGAGAGGGACGGGGGAAAGGTAGCGCGCAGAGTGCGTCGCAGCTCCCAAATGGCAAAACAAAGTGAGGCCATGGCCGTGCAATGAGCACATCAAAAATGCCAGATCCATAGCAAAACGAAAAAAACTGTTAAATCTCAAGAGAGAAATCCTGAGTGTATTCAGTCTGAACCTGGTATCTAAACCTGCCACAGACTGGGCCGCCCAGCACTTGGGTGGCAGGGGGGAACTGCCAACCTGTCAAACAAACCTCCATCCCTGGGCAAGACAATAGGAAAGGAAAAAGGAAATCCGAGTCCTTTTTTTTCTGCAGATTTAGAACTGTTAGGGATATACAGTAGGTGGTTATTTTCTTCAAAGGAATTTTTACTTTGCAAGGGAATTTTCCCCAGAGTTTAGTCAATGAGGTGAAGCTCTGCTGCCTTTCAATTATACAATCATGTGCAAACAAAAATGCTTTTTTTTTCTATTTTCCCTTCATATGTTTGGGTAGTCTTTGCAAAGATAATTTTTATCACATTCAGCAAGCTAAGAGAAAACTCCCAGCCTATTTGCCTTCAATAAATCAACCTCCATATCTTAGTTCTACGTATTGGTTTCCAAAAAAATACGTAGCCACGTGTAGCTGCTGCTATTCTCAGAAAAAAGACAAAGCATGCTTTTAGCTGAATTTCAGCAGTCATAAATTTTATTTTTTAGTTTTTAGTTCACTATGGGAATTTCCCTTCACTTCCTGATGCAACAGGAAGTTAGAAGAAATCTCCCAAAGAGGGGAAATTCCCCTTTCAGACAGTTGTCCCTGGAACAGATGACCATATTGGAAAGATTTTTCTTTAAAGAGAACCTGCTTTGCCTATTCATGTATTCTTACTTAGGCACACTTCCTCACCTCCCCCTCAATGCAGCATCCTTGCCTCTCTAAGCTCCAACATTGGAATATGTCAAAACAGACAGAATAGGCTTTGTGATTGGCCACAAGACTCCAACAGGGCAGGGAGGCAATAAAGGCTTCTCCTACCCTTCTATATGCTGTGGGACCATGGAGAATAAACATGCCAACCTCTAACATAGCTTTTCTTAACCTTCACATGCCAGGAGTACCCACAAAAAAAACCAGGTTACAGAAATCCATTTATCTGGGGGCAATGGGAAAAATGCCTCATACATTTGTAATCATAAGAAAAATAAAACCCCTACAATGGTAGTCAGAATGCCACTCTTACAGATAGCCAAAATGATCTTTGGTGTCATGCTGCTGGCTATGCCAAATGGCGCTGGCCTGGAACTATGCAAGCCGCCAAAGAATGTGAGATCAATCAGCAACGGCTAAAGGAATCACTGGTAACCTCTGGTAACAGGATGCTGGTTCATGGCAGCAAAAGAAAAAAATTAAGTTGGAGAATTGAAAGTGGCTGAGAACAACAGAAGACACTTTTTTTTAGTAAAAAAATACTAACTTTAATAGATTAGGCTTGTTGGCCGTAAACTTTACATATACAGCTAGTATGTGATCCCGCACTTCCGGGTCAGGGGCGCACATGCACACAACTGCCAGCCACCTGCTCCCGCTGTGATTAGCCACAGCGGGAGCTGATCTGCGGGTACAGCAGACCTGGTGTCCGCCGGTACATATTGATCGTTAGGCAGAGAGCCAGAATGGCAATCTGCCTATGTAAACAAGGCAGATTGTCGTTCTATTAGTAAGGAAGGCAATGATCCTGTGTTCCTGGAAAGCAGGTACATAAATCAATGCCTTCCTATAGTAAAAGCAGCACAAACACAGTGAGAACGCACATGTTAGGAACACATTTAATCACCCCTGATGTTAACCTATTTCCAGCCAGTGTCATTAGTACAGTGACAGATTTGCAATATGCCTAATAACTTGTATGATTCCAAACAACCCTACATTTTAAGGTGATCAATGTTATTTTGAGTTTATGGGGAAAACAAATCAATAAATCAAACTATAGACATGAATCATGAATCATTTTATTCCTGTCTAGTGGGTAACTAAGCAAAGAGTTTACTTCCAATCCACATGAAAGAGATCTCAACAAGGAACATCCTGTCTATACACCCTAGATGGACAATGAAGGCAGTTGTTTTATCTGTGATCGGCTCAGCATGCTGTACAGATAAAGATAAAAAGTCAGATACATTTCATAAGTCTAGGTAGAAACACTGGCAGAAAGGTCAAAACGCACTCCATGTTCCGCAAACATTTGACCATGCACTGTTGCCCAAGCCTTTATAAATAGACAGGAATTAAAGGCAAAAACAGAACTGACCGGCATATAGTTACATCAATTCATAGAAAAATGTGGGTCCTACAGTTCCATTATTTCTAGACACATGTGTATGAAAAAGCAGTGCTATTCATAGATTTGTTTAATAAAAAAATACATGGCAGAAGCACTGGCACTTTTCATTTCATTTTCTTTTACTGCCCAGCCGTGCACATAATTATAAAACAAAATGTTTCATACTTTATAAGAATTGCATCTTGTCCATACATTTATGCAAATAGAGTTCTTGTTTGCTGTAATTAAGTAGTAGTAGGGCCAAAGCTCCTTTGACCCTGCTTCTTTTTGGGATCACAGGAGGGCACTCCTGTGACCCGTTATTAGTCAGGATCCACCCATATGCCACCCAGATGCCTGGGCTGGCAGCTGGCTCAGCCTCTCAGCGAGCCACTAAGAGCCTGAACCAGCCGCCCCCACCCCCTTCTCAGTCCGGGGCTCCGGTGAGCTCTGCAGGGGCTGACCAGAGAGCCTGTGGCTGTCTGCGCACTCTAGACTGAGAATTGAGCGATCAGTGATCTTTGATCGCTCAGTTCTCAGTCTTAGAGGCAATGAGGGACAGATGCAACATTGGATCAAAGTTTTTTTTTTTCCTAAATAGCTTCCTTTACCTTAGTGCAGTCCTTCTTCACTTACCTCATCCTTCCATTTTGCTTTTTTTTTTTCCGTAAACAATTTTATTAAATGAGAATGAAACATCATAAAATACAGACATGGATCTTACATAGGCATATAGTCATACGAGTGTACATGGACTATAAATTCCGCATAGAGTGATGTAGGGTCATTATATCTGATAGGATCCTAGTCCCAACGGCTGGGACTGTTGAGTTTTAGATCCATTGCTTTTAAATGTCCTTATTTCTTCTGAGAAATCCTCACTTCCTGTTCTTCTGTCTGTAAATACACACAGTAATGCAAGGCTTTCTCCCTGGTGTGGAATGTCATGCTCGCCCCCCTCCCTTGGACTACCGGAGAGTCTGGACGCTCTTTACGTTGCAGATAGAGAAAGGAGCTGTGTGTTAGTGGGCGTCCTGACTCTCCCGTAGTCCAAGGGAGGGGGCGAGCACGACACTCCACACCAGGGAGAAAGCCTTGTATTACTGTGTGGAGTTACAGACAGAAGAACAGGAAGAGAGGATTTCTCAGAAGAAATAAGGACATTTAAAAGCAAAATCGAAGGATGAGGTAAGTGGAGGAGGACTGCACTAAGGTAAAGGAAGATATTTAGGAGAAAAAAAATTGTACTTGCTGCATCCATCTAGGTAAGTATGTATGTTTGTTCTTTTATGTTCCGACGCATGCAAATATTTGTTCTTAAAAATAAAATGGTCTCTTTTGGTGCTTCTTGCCCTGAAGATTACAGGAGAGCACTTTGTTCTGCACTTCTGTAAACTTTTTTTAGTCAGGATCCACCCAAATGCCACCCAGATGCACGGGCTGGCAGCTGGCTCAGCCTCTCAGCAAGCTGCTAAGAGCCTGAGCCAGTCGCTCCTGTCCCCTTCCCAGGCCATTGCTTCAGTGAGTGCTGCAGGGGCTGAGCAGAGAGACAGTGACTGTCTGCTCACTGTATACTGAGAACTGAGTGATCAGTGGTCTTTGATTGTTCAGTTCTCAGTCTTAGAGGCAGTGGGCGACAGATGCAGCATTGGACTAATGCTGTATTCATCTAGGTCAGTATTTATGTTTGTTCTTTTACGTTTCTACTCATGCTAGGATTTGTTCTTAAAATAAATGGGCTTGTTTGGTCTTTCTTTGCCTGGGTATCATAGGAGGGCACTTTGTTCTGCATTCCTGTAACACATTTTTAGCCGACAGTGGACTAAAGTCCACTGTCAGCTGACATTACTAAGTCAGTCCAGGCTCTGACTTTAACCACTTGCTTACTGGGCACATATACCCCCCTCCTGCCCAGGTGAAATTTCAGCTTCCGGCACTGCGTCGCTTTAACTGACAATTGCACGGCCGTGCGACGTGGCTCCCAAACAAAATTGACGTCCTTTTTTCCCCACCAATAGAGCTTTTTTTGCGCTATAAACAAAAAAAGAGCGACAATTTTGAAAAAAAAAATATTTTTTACTTGTTGCTATAATAAATAGCCCAATTATTTAAAAAATATATGTTTTTTTTTTTCTCAGTTTAGGCCGATACGTATTCTACATATTTTTGGTAAAAAAAAAAATTGCAATAAGCGACTGGTTTGCGCAAAAGTTATAGCGCTTTCAAAATAGGGGACAGAATTATAATTATTTTTTTTATTATTTTTTTTTCTAGTTTTTATTGGGACTGCAACATTATAGCGGGCACTTTTGACACATTTTTGGCACCATTCACATTTATACTGCGATCAGTGCTATAAATATGCACTAATTACTGTATAAATGTGACTGGCATTGAAGGGATTAACACTAGGGGGTGAGGAAGGGGTTACATGAGTACCTGCATAGTGTTCTAACTGTGGGGGGAGGGGATGACTGGGGGAGGTACAAGGGACACAGAATCGGTCTCCTCTCTCCCCTGACAGGACGTGGATCTCTGTGTTTACAACTTGCAGTCCTGTGATTGGCCTTTTCTTCCTATCCTGATGGTTTCTGCAGACATTCCACCAGTCTCAATATGATGAGAGAGAGGTTGCTGAGTGGATGCAGTGAAGGTATGAACTTAAGCACATGCATTGGCCTGCTTAATTTGCATAATCATCTGCTTAAACTTAAAAAGGCCTTCTAACTCAGTATCCCACAATTAATACACTGTTAAAATAATGAATATACACCAATCAACCATAGCTTGGTAACAACTGATAGATTAAAGGGGTTGTAAAGGTTCCGCTATTATTGTTTTTTAAAACAAACATATCATACTTACCTCCTCTGTGCAGTTTGTTTTGCATAGAGTGGCCCCAATCGTCCTCTTCTGGGGTTTCACGGCAGCTCTTGTGGCTCCTCCCCACAAGAGCTAACCCCCTCTGGGAAGCTGTCTCCCAAGGCGCTCCCGTGCCATACAATTGGTGTCCATAGACGCCAATTGTATGACTTTGCCCCACCCCTTGGCGGACGCGTTATTGTATTTGATTGGCAGCAGCGGGAGCCAATGGCTGAGCTGCTATCAATCATCCAATGAAGAGTCGACAAGGCCTGGGGGAAAGCAACGCGGGATCGCGCCCATGGAGATTCAGGGCTTAGATAGGTAAAACGGGGGCTCGGAGGGGGCGTTGACTGCAAGGTGTTTTTTCACCTTAATGCATAAGGTGCATTAAGGTGAAAAAACGCAAAGGTTTACAACCACTTTAAGCAAATAAATTTGAGTATCTTGTTACAGTGGCATCTGAAAAATTGGTGGTCTATATTAAGCAGCAAGTAATTATGTAGTCTGAAGTTGATGTGTTAAAAGCAGCAAAAATGGGCATTGCAGTTTGTTGTGCATGGGGCTGCGTAGTGGTAGACCGGTCAGGGTGCCCGTACTGTCCCATGTCCACAGCCAAATGCACTTACAACGGGCACATGAGCATCAGAACTTGACCATGGAGCAATGGAAGAATGTGGCCTGGTCTGATGAATCGTGTTTTCTTTTAAATCCTGTAGATGTCAAAGTGTATGTGCATCGCTTACCTAGGAAAGAGATTGCACCAGGATGTGTTATGGGAAGAAGGCAAGCCGGTGGAGGCAGTGTGATGCTTTGGGCAATGTTCTGCTGGTAAACCTTGGATCCTGGATTTCAAGTGAATGCTACTTCACACACACCACCTACTTAACCACTTGCTTACTGGGCACATAAACCCCCTTCGTGCCCAGACGAAATTTCAGCTTGCGGCACTGCGTCGCTTTAACTGACATTTGCGCGGTCGTGCGACGTGGCTCCCAAACAAAATTGGCGTCCTTTTTTCCCCACAAATAGAGCTTTATTTTGGTGGTATTTGATTGCCCGTGCAGTTTTTATTTTTTGCGTTATAAACAAAAAAAAAAGCGACAATTTAAAAATATATATATATATGTTTTACTTGTTGCTATAATAAATATCCCAATTTTTTTTTTTTTACTTTTTTTTTCTCAGTTAAGGCCGATACGTATTCTTCTACGTATTTTTGTAAAAAAAAAAAAAAAAAATTGACTGCTTTGCGCAAAAGTTATAGCGCCTACAAAATAGGGGACAGAATTATTTTTTTACAATTTTTTTTACTAGTAATGGCGGAGATCTGCGATTTTTATTGGGACTGCGACATAACAGCGGACACATCGGACACTTTTGACACATTTTTGGGACCATTCACATTTATACAGCGACCAGTGCTATAAATATGCACTAATTACTGTATAAATGTGACTGGCATTGAATGGGGGTGAGGAAGGGGTTAAATGTGTATCCTGGGTGTGTTCTAACTTTGTGGGGGGTGACTGGGGGAGGTGACCGATGCTGTGTCCCTATGTACAAGGGACACAGATCGGTCTCCTCTCCTCTGACAGCACGTGGAGCTCTGTGTTTACACACAGAGCTCCACGTCCCTGCTCTGTCACCACCGATCGCGTGTACCTGGCAGAAACCGCGGCCGCCGGGTACACGCATAGAATCCTCGGCGATGCGACGGCACTGTTTTTCCCCGCTGCGCGCCACCCAGTGGGGCGCGCGGGGAATTACAACAACATTGACGTCCAACGACGTGACCCCGGCAGCTCAGGTCTGCGCTGTTGACGTCTTTTGTCAATAGCGCGGATCTGTAGTGGTTAAACATTCTTGATGAAACATTTACATTTTATTTCCATGGGGCAGTGGCATCTTTCAGCAGGGAGATGCATCCTGCCACACTGCACAATATACTGTACAATGTTCATAGAGACCCAAATATTTCAGTCTTATACAATGTTGTTAGTGACCCAAACAATTCAATGTACAATGTTCATAGAGACCCAAATATTTCAGTGTTCCACCCCTAATGAACAGCCTACTACATCATTCATTTCCACCCTTCCCAGCCCTTTAGATTATGGTCTCTAGTGACAATGGAAGAAGCAGTATATCTGCCATGTTTTTGTATTGCTAAAGGGGATTGAATGTGTGTACAGTGCCAGAATCAGGATTTACCAATTAACAAAGCAATTTAGCAGCCATTGTGGTTGATTTACTAAGGCAGTAGGGACAATTCTGCTAGCAAAGTGAAAAAAATGCAGCTGGATTCCTCATGTATGACTGGGTATCCACAGTGAGGACAATTTCACCTTGCTAACTGAAAAATCGCTACTGCTTTAGTAAATTAAATCCATTGCATGATTTATTTTTATGGTAGGAGATATTTTTTTAAAGAAAGAAGAGACTGTTCACATAGCAAAGTACATGTTTATTGAGTTTAGTAAACAATTTGAAGTTGTATTCAATCCAATCAACCAATCATATGCTAGCAAAAATCATATTTTCTACTTCCCTTGCTCATGGTTGGGTATACAGGTTTCATGCATTTACTTCATATCACCTTATATACAGTGCCTTTTAAAAGTATTCATACCCCTTTGAAATTTTCCACATTTTGTTACAACCAAAAACGTAAATGTATTTTATTGGGATTTTATGTGATAAACCAACACAAAGTGGCACGTAATTGTGAAGTGGAAGGAAAATGATAAATGGTTTTCAATCTATTTTACAAATAAATATTTGAAAAGTTTGGCATGCATTTGTATTCAACCTCCTTTACTCTGATAAAATCTAGTGAAACCAATTGCACTCAGACGTCACCTAATTAGTAAATAGAGCCCATTTGTGTGGCTCAGTATAAATATAGCTGTTCTGTGAAGCCCTCAGAAGTTTGTTATTGAACCTCAGTGAACTAACAGCATTGTGAAGGCCAAGGAACACATCAGACAGGTCAGTGATAACGTTTTTGAGAAGGTTAAATCAGGCTTAGGTTATAAAAAAAAGCTTTGAACATCTCATGGAGCACTTTTCAATCCATCATTCAAAAATGGAAAGAGTATGACACAACTGCAGACCTACCAAGACATGGTCATCTACCTAACCTGACAGGCCGGTCAAGGAGAGCATTAATCAGAGGAGCAACCAATAGGCCTATGGTAATGCTGGAGGAGCTGCAGAGATTCACAGCTCAGGTGGGAGAATCTATCCACAGGACAACTATTAGTCGTGCACTCAACAAATCTGGCCTTTATGGAAGAGTGGCAAGAAGAAAGCCATTTGTAGCGCCCATGTACTTCCAAATACGGGTGCTAGTAAATTTAAGGGGTAATCAGAATGTAAGTTGATTCTGATTCTAATTGAGATTTGTTCAGTTTGGGTCTCTGTTTCAGCTTGACTGTGCTTTGGGTTCATTCTGTCGTGCCTGGGGTGTTGTTTCACCCCAGGACGGTAGGTGGCGGCAGTGTAGTCAAGGTTTTGGGTGCTTCTCCCAGCAGCCAATCAGGAGGTTTGGACCTCGCTGGGCATGCTGGGAGAGGGTATTTATGACGCAGACACCTTTAGGGTGACCACATCACCGCGCCCCTTGCGTTATGGCCTTCCTGGCCGGGGCGTGTGTGCTACGCAGTGTTCCTGGTTTCTGGGCCATGTGGGCCCGGAGCATCCAAACAGGACGGGAACCCAGTGATCGACTGGGTTCTCACTTTTGAAGATCCAAAGCAAGTGTGGCTGTTCGGTGGGGAGTCCAGTTGAGGAGTGCCAATGAGAGGCTGGTTGTCCAACAGTATTGAGATGAACCATCAGGGATCAAGGTACTGGACACTGAGGCCGCGTACACACGACCAAATAAATCTAATCAAATCGGTCTGTCAGACCGATTTGATCGGATTTGTCTGCTGGGAGAAATTGGTTTGATCGTGTACACACGATCAAACCAAAATCCCCGCCGGCAGACAGCGCGGTGAAGTGGAGGTGACGTTGACACCGCCACGTCACCGCACCAGGAAGTAAAACGCTTCCACGCATGCGTCGAATCCATTTGACGCATGTGCGGGCAGATATGTCTGCTGGTTAGTGTACTAACCAGCGGATATGTTGGACGGATGGGTTTGCAGCAGACAGATTTTTCAGCAGGAGGGGATCCTCTGTATCTACAATCAGAAAAGGCCTGTGGCAGAGGCGCTTTCCTGAGGTTCACCCTGGGAGAGAATTCCGAGTGATGCTCTGGCTGCCGGGTCGGTGGGAGAGGCCGGTCCAGGTACGCTATGCCCACTCAGACTGGAGTAGTGAAATAAATCTGAGCGGGACTGTTTCCATATTGAATGCCTGAATCTGCTGTTCTCCTTCCAACCTTCATCTATCCTTTCCATCACCTGTTAACTGTTTTTACCCGGCTGGGTAATAAAGAGCACATTCAAAGAGACTTTCTATTTGCGGACATTCCTTTACTGCAGCTACATGCACCCTAGACATTTCATCAGAGCCATCCCATCATTTCTCAGCAGCCCCTCCGACGGACCGTTTCAGCAGACAAATTCGATTGTGTGTACGGGCGAGCAGACAGGTTTTTCCAGCAGACAAATTTTAAAGCATGCTTTAAAATCTGTCTGCTGGGAACCCGTCCGTCCGACATGTCTGTCGGCACATGCGCCGAATGGATTCGACGCATGCGTGGAAGTATTTTACTTCCTGGTTCGGTGACGTGGCAGCATCAACATCACCGCCACGTCACCGCGCTGTCTGCCGGCGGGGATTTTGGTTTGATCGCGTGTACACGATAAAACCAATATATCCCAGGAGACAAATCCGATCAAAACGGTCTGTCTGTCTGTCAGTCGTGTGTATGCGGCCTTAGTGTCTGGGAAAGACTTGAGAGTTGGGCAGAGGTTCACCTTCCAGCAGAACAAGAACCCTAAATATACAGCCAGAGCTACAATGGAATGGTTTAAATCAAAGCATATTCATGTGTTAGAATGGCCCATTCAAAGTCCAGACCTAAATCCAATACCAAATAAAACCAATTGTGGGATAAGGTAATAGCTATGGAAGTATAACACTTTTGCCTACAGATAATTTGAACATTGGACCACTATGACCTCTAGTCTTTAGATCATCTAGAAAAAAAAGGTATGATAAATCTATGGGGTTGATTTGCTAAAGGCAAATAGGCTGTTCACTTTGCCAGGGAATTTTCATTTGCAAGAGAATTTTTTCTTAGCTTGATGAATGAAGTGAAGCTCTTGATCGGCAGAGAATCTTGTGCCTTCCCTAAGCAACCTAAAAAATCTCCTTTTGCTTAGCTGCTGATTTTACCCACAGGTACCTCTGTCATTTTTTCAACTCTTTGGTTAGTATTTACTTTCTGTACTGATTGAATCAAGAATATGTAAAGACCCAATAATTGCAGTGTGCTTCTTAAGCATTTTGATGCTCTTTAAACAAATTTATTTTCAAAATGCACCCTTATGTGTTTCTCTTTGTTTTTTATGTATTTTTAAAGTAACTGTATTAGAAGCAGTTCTTGAAAACATGCAAAAATGCTACAAAAATGTACACGTGATAATATTAAATTATAATGCCTATTACTTTGCAACTACACCTTGATGTACAAAATATTGTAATGACGTTGTCTGAAGTGTACAGCCAACTGCAAGAGCGTAAATAACTTATTATGGCTTCAATCAACTCTAATGAAAGTATTTTGTCTTTTCAACAGCAGATGGCGCTGTGGTACTACATCAGAAGATTTTGTTCCCAGGATGTATAACCATTCATACTGCAGAAAATCTATAGGCTAGGTTGTTAGCATTTATAGCTTCCAGTAAGTTCTTATGTACATTTGTCATTACCTCTTCCAACTTACTGGCTCTAACCCAGTGGAGTATACTCAAAACTATTCTAAATTCTATTTTATATTGCTTTTTAGTGGAATGATCTTATTGTAAATACACTTACAGTGTGTTCATGTTATGGGAACTTAATTGCAGGAACTTTGTGGACTCTTTCAAATATCAACTTTAAGTTAATTCAGGGGGGGGGGGGTTGTAGTCCAAATAAGGCAAACAGGCTAGGGTAACAGGTCAGTTAGTTATTCTTTAGCTATAGTACAGTGAGCTTTGCTGTCCTAGTCAGGGCCATCTTTAATATTGATTAGACCCTGGGCAAACATTTCCTTGGGCCTTCCCAAATCCACTTATCAACTATCTGAGGCAGTGCTCTGTGGTAAAGACTGCCCTGGTCCTAGTACAGAAAGAGGTTGATTTACTAAAACTGGAAAGTGCAAAGTCTGGTGCAGCTCTGCATAGAAACCAATCAGCTTTCAGCTTTTTTTGCCAAGGCTTCATTGAACAAGCTAAACTTAGAAGCTGATTCGCTACAATGCACTGCTGACACACAAGATGTTGCACTCTCCAGTTTTAGTAAATTAACCCTTAGGGCTCTTTTACAAGGACGGACCGTATGTCTGCTTTTTCATCCATCCATGTACGGATGAAGAAGGGACATACATTGGTCCCTATGAGATTGCGGGTGTCAGCGGATCTCACCCTATTCCGCAATCCTCCGATTCTGCAGACAACGGAAAACCCTATTTTTCCATCCGTCTGAGGATCGGATCAGGTGAACACAGACATACGGTCCATGTTCATCCGATCCCCTCATAGAGGAGAGCGGAGAAAAGACAGGGCAGCCCTGCACAGTGTTCGGGGACCGCCCTGTCATCCGCTGGCACTGATCTCGCTCAGCAAGCGGAGGTTCACGGGACAGATCATTACTGATCCGCCCCGTGTGAAGGAGCCCTTTGGGGACCTTTGTGAAGTGGATCCTCACTGAGCAGGCAGATGATAGGTCTGTCTCTGCACACTGTGCAGGGACCGACCTGTCAGAGCGCCGCTCTCCCCTAGGGAGGATTGGATGACGACGGACCATAGAGTCCGACATCATCCGATTTGATCTGCCAGACGGATCGAAAAGTAGGGTTTTTCTCCATCACACTTTGGAGGATCAGAGCGGGTTGGATGTCATTGGGCATGTCACCCCTGACATCCTTGGCTCCATAGAGGATCACGGAGCACCCATTCAGGTCTGCCTAAAAAACTGACAGGTGGACCTAAACAGTCCACCTGTGTGAAAGGGGCCTTATGTTATTGGCAGGATTAAATAAAGGCAGGTGAAAATAAAGAAAAAAAAAAACTAATACAACCACCACATCAAAAGAATAACAATCTGCGGTGTAAATTGCATTAAATATACTTGAAATATTTTAAAGAAAAATCAATGTTAATATATGGCATTTTTCATTAATTAAATAATTTATTAATTTGAATTAATTATAAATTTGTACTTATGGCTCGTCAGTTATATTTGACGCCTATATGACAAATAACACTGTAAGATATTTCTGTCATGTGTAATTATTATTGTGTTTTTTGCTGATGAGATACTCAGCTTTCAGCAATTACATTCTTAAACACATTATAAGAATTTATATTATTGCCCAGATGTTTAGATTAAAAGTGTCCCTAATTTAAATAAAAGATATATGAAAAAAGTTTCCAGAACTGTATTTCCCAGGAGACATGCCAGGGACTTTCTGCTATGCAGTCTGAATAGTGTTGAAAGCCAACATCATGTCACATTTTGTGTGCAGTTTTCCAAAGAGCAATGCAAGCGTGACGAATGGGACAGAGACTGCCATTGTGGTGGGGACACACCTACAATATTCAACCTGTTGTTTGTACAGGGACATCCATGACACACAAGAGACAAGCCGGACAGCAGAGCGAAGAGTAATGGACAAGGGACCTTCTTAATCTATTTTTATTTATCTCTATGTATTTGTAGATGCTTCACTACTAGCTTTCAAACACATCTAACCATCAGATGGGCAAATAATGCAAAGTGGGCTCAGCAAATATTTATATTTTTTTTAAAGAAAACTGACAAAAAAATGTTTTCCCTTATTAGGTTACAATATCAAACAGGGTGGTATCCTTTATTTGTATTTATTTATTTTTAATAACTATCTATCCCTATTAATTGCCATAAAGCCACATCTAATTATTGATGTGGGTGACAGGTTTTATTTTACATAAAGCACAAACATTTTGCTACACCTAAAGTTTGAAAGAATCTTATGCATTATCATGATTGCACCAGCAAAATATATAATAATAATAATAATAACAATAATAATATAATAATAAATATAAATATTATAATAATAAAAATAATAACAATTATAATAATGATATAATTACTATTATTACTATTATAATGTTAAATTAAATATTATTAAATTATTATTAATTTAAATAAAAAGTCACTTTTAATATACAATCTTGTACATTTTAACAGTGGATTCTATTTTGGAAATGTGAAAGATAAGATGCTAGAGGTTTTATATATTTCTAACACACTGGGGTTGATTTACTTAAGGTTGTTCACCTAAGGTTGATCAATTTGCAAATACATTTTTCTTCTCAGGTTATAGTGTATCTAAACCTATTTCAGCCAGACTAAGCAACAATATCCAAACCCCTAGATATATCAGCCAGACACTGTTCCAGAAAAAGCTAGGTTAGTAAATTCATATCAAAGTAGTGCAGGAACCTTTATGTGTTCAAACTCACATGCTAGGGTTACAGTTAAAGGCTAGGATTAGGGTTAAATGTTATGGTTAAGGGCTTTGGTTGGGGTTAAATTGTAGGGTTAGGGTTAAGGGCAAGGATTAAGGTCCCATTTTAGAGTTAGGGTTAAGGGCTAGGGTTAGGGTCACATTTTAGAGTTAGGGTTAAGGGCTAGGGTTAGGGTCACATTTTAGAGTTGGGGTTAAGGGCTAGGGTTAGGGTCACATTTTAGAGTTTGGGTTAGGGTTAATTGTTAGGGCTAATGACTGGGGTTAGGGTCACATTTTAGAGTTAGGGTTAAGGGCTAGGGTTAATTGTTAGGGTTAAGGGCTAGGGTTAGGGTCACATTTTAGAGTTAGGGTTAAGGGCTAGGGTTAATTGTTAGGGTTAAGGGCTAGGGTTAAGGTCCCTTTTAGAGTTGGGGTTGGGCTAGGGTTAGGGTCACATTTTAAAGTTAGGGTTAAGGGCTAGGGTTAGGTTCACATTTTAGAGTTGGGGTTAAGGGTTAGGATTAGGGTCACATTTTAGAGTTCGGGTTAGGGTTAATTGTTAGGGTTAAGGGCTAGGGTTAGGGTCACATTTTAGAGTTAGGGTTAAGGGCTAGGGTTAATTGTTAGGGTTAAGGGCTAGGGTTAAGTTCCCTTTTAGAGTTGGGGTTAAGGGCTAGGGTTAGGGTCACATTTTAGAGTTAGGGTTAAGGGCTAGGGTTAGGTTCACATTTTATAGTTGGAGTTAAGGGCTAGGATTAGGGTCACATTTTAGAGTTCGGGTTAGGGTTAATTGTTAAGGTTAAGGGCTAAGGTTAGGGTCACATTTTGGAGTTAGGGTTAAGGGCTAGGGTTAGGGTTAATTGTTAGGGTTAAGGGCTAAGGTTAGGTCACATTTTGCAGTTAGGGTTAAGGGCTAGGGTTAGGGTTATTTGTTAGGGTTAAGGGCTAGGGTTAGGGTCCCATTTTAGATTTAGGGTTAAGGGCTAGGGTTAATTGTTAGGGTTATGGGCTAGAGTTAAATGTTAGGGTTAAGGGCTAAGGTTAGGGTCACATTTTGCAGTTAGGGTTAAGGGCTAGGGTTAGGGTTAATTGTTAGGGTTAAGGGCTAGGGTTAGGGTCCCATTTTAGATTTAGGGTTAAGGGCTAGGGTTAATTGTTAGGGTTATGGGCTAGAGTTAAATGTTAGGAAACAATGACAATACCAATAACAAGTAATTTGCATGATTTACACCTAAAAAGTCAACACAGCATGAAATATTATCAGCCCCTGATATTTACAGACAGTAGCAAAAATCACGGATCCTAATGGAACTGCTTACTGTCACTGGAACTACTCATCTTCCCGAAACTCTCTATTTTCTTCATTGGAGTTATGGGTTGAATCTTGTGTAATTGAAGTCATGGGTTGAAAGCTCTGTATTGGATGGTATCAGAGCTTAACAGAGCTGACTTTATCATCTGCCTTCTCATGTGACATTGTTCAGTCCTGGACAAATACTGAATTATGGGAGGAGGCCCTCATAGGCAGAATTGTTGGGTATTTTACAAAGGCTCTGCTCGGGCATGGAGTGGTGGAGAAGTGCAGCGAAGGTAAGTATAAATTGATCGGGGAGAGACTCTGGCACTTGTGACAAGTAACAGAGTCTTTTTAAACACATCACTATCATGTTTTTATTAAGTTCTAATTAGCACTGCTGCAGCTAGTTGCCATAACCATAGTATTTTTCTTCGTTAGGTGGCCAGCTTTCCAATAAAAGTAATCCCAGCGACGGATTAGCCAAGGATCTCTTTTATAGGCGGTGGGAAAGGTTGTCACTTCCTGGTCATTTCCAAGCTTACCGGAACCATTGGTAAGCCCGAAACAAATCTGATGCGGCCAATGGCTAAGCAGGAAGTCGACTGATAGATAGCCCCCACTCGGCTCTACGGCCTTGGAGGATCAGAGCGATGTCTGATGTCACTTCCTGTCCTCGGGCTTAAAGTGGTGATTTTTTTTAACCACTTGTCAACCAGCTGCTGTCATTATACTATGGTAGGTCAGCTCTATTATGCAAATCGCCATTGCAGTTGTATGTTGCTTCATGTAATAGACCAAGTGGGTGCGTGCATGGCGTCAGAGGCACGCACGGTGTCAGAGGGTCATTAAAGGGTCCAGTGTCATAAAGCGGGCAAATCCTTACGGTCTTTAAATGGTTAAGGGAAAGTGTCTTTTTTTTTGCTTTTAAGGGTAAATGAGAGATCTGGGGTCTTTTTAACTGCAGATCTCTCAATAAAGTGGACCTGTCAGGCTTATTTCTATTACAAGGGATGTTTACAGTGATAAAAAATAAAAAAAAATAAAGGAACAGTGTAAATTTTTTTATAAAAAGTTAAATAAATAAGATTATTTTTTTAAAGAGCCCCATCCCTCTATGCTTAGGCACAGAAGTGAACTCATACGTAAGTAGCTCTGTGCATATGTAAACGATCTTCAAACCACACATGCGTGGTATCGCCATGATCGTTAGAGTGAGAGCAATAATTCTAGTGCTCTGTAACTCAAACAGGCAACCTGTAAAAAATGTAATGCGTCAACTATGGAGATTTTTAAGTACTGTAGTTAGTGGCCATTCTAAGGCCGCGTACACATGATCGAACATGTCCGCTGAAACTGGTCCGCAGACCAGTTTTAGCGGACATGTTCGATCGTGTGTACGGCCTATCAGACAGTTTTCCAGTGGACATAAGTTTCTAAACATGCTTAGAAATTTGTCCGCTGGAAACCTGTCCTTCGGACATGTTCGATGGTTAGTATGCTCAACCATCGGACCAAAATCCCGCGCATGCATCAAATTGATTTGACGCATGCTTGGAAGCATTGAACTTCCTTTTTTCAGCACGCCGGTGTTTTCTACCTCACTGCGTTCTGGTCCGAGGGGATTTTGGTCCGATGGTGTGTACGCACATCAGACCAAAAGACCACTTCACTTTCGCCCCTTCCTGCCCAGGACAAGTTCTGGCTTTCTGCACTGTCACATTTTGAATGACAATTGCGCAGTCATGCTACAGTACACTGTACCCAAACAAAATTTTTATATTTTTCTTCCCACAAATAGAGCTTTATTTTTGTGGTATTTGATCACCTCTGGGGTTTTTATTTTTTGCTTAACAAACTTAAAAAGAAAAACATTTTTGGAAAAAAATGTTTTCTTAGTTTCTGTCATAAAATATAGTTTTCCCCTTCACTGACAGGCACTAATGAGGCAGCACTGATGGGCACTGACGAGTTGGCATTGATAAGGTAGCATTAATTGGGCGCTGATGAGGAGGCACTGATATGCAGCACTGATGGGCACCAACAGGCGGCACTGATATGCAGGACTGATGGGCACTGATAGGCGGCACTGATTGGCACTGACAAGCAGCACTGATTGGCACTGATAGGTGGTACTGATGGGCAGCACTGATGATGAGGTACTGATGTGTTACTAACAGGTGTTACTGCTGGGCACTGATTGACACTGTAATGGGCACTAATTGGCACTGTGGATAGCACTGATTGGCACTGTGGTGGGCACTTGCTAACTTTATTATTGTGGCACTGCTGGGCTTGGTAGGCATTTGGCACATTTGAGGGGGCTGTGCTCATAATCAATGTGCTGTGCACAGACCCCCCCCCCCATCTGAGAGGGAGGAGAGCTGCCGATCGGCTCTCCCTGTCAGCGAGAACCGAGGAATGCAGTTTATCGGCACTTCCTGGTTCACATGATAATCAGCTGTGATTGCTCCTTATTATAATCAGACTGACACGTCGCACTCACAATTGCCACGCTGCAGGGGCGCGCGCCGCCGTGTTATACTGCTGGACGTGATATGACGCCCAGTCTGGATAACAGAATCACTTCCCGGCCATCAATATGCTATAGGACGGGCGGGAAGTGGTTAAAGTGTATTTTTTGTTTGAAAGACCGCTGTGCAAATATAGTGTGACATAAAATATTGCAGCGACCTCCATTTTATTCTTTAGAGCCTCTGCTAAAATATATATATATATATAATGTTTGGGGGTTTTCTAGAAAAAAATGTACATGTACTGTAAACGGCAAATGTCAGAAAAAAGCCCAGTTAGCTTAGCAAGTGGTTAATAATGACAAAACTGGAACTAAAGGGTGCTTTTAAAAAATCTAAAATGCTATCTAAAGTTCATAAAAGAAAATCTCTATCCAAAAATGATTATTTGATTTTTATTTCAATAAACCTATAATGTCAAGTGTACAGGACAAGTTGATCACAAGGGATGTTTTCAGCAAGAAGGTCTCAACAGCATTCCTTTGGGGAAAAAAGACATGTCCTTCACCATTTCGGGTTCTAACAATCTCGACTGCTGGACAAGGAAAAGTGGCAGCGCCAGCACCCCTGGACACCTAATGGCATTTTATAGTTTTGCCTTTTATGGTACAAAAGGGAAATAATATCCACAAAGTTTCCATTGTTTTAGTCATCCTTTTTCTTCAGCACCTGTAATTCCCAGAATCTACATTTCGATTTGTGTTGTTTAGATTTCATTGGCTCAGGTGTAACAAACATGCTCTGTGCTGTATTAATAACCCCAAGTAAAGCTGATTATTTATTCTTTATTTGTGCCCCCATCTATTTGCTTGACTTGCATTCACCACAAGTCATTTACATAATGAATGTGTCTGCTCAGTTTATAAATGGTGGTAATGACATAGGGTGGTTACTTTGTCGTGCGTGTGAATGCAAGCACAGCAACTGACACTAAATCATGTTCCATGTAACTTAGAGATCAGTCAAAAGGTAATCTGAGTAATAAAGACTAGGGGAGGATTAACTAATGCAGGGTAATTTGACATCTTGGTAGATTTATGTTCTCCTCTATTATTTTCCTTGAAGATTAGAAAAAAAAAAACATAAAAAAAAAAAAAAGTTTATTTTATTTATTAGCAAGAGTAGAGACATACATAGGCCTAGGAAACTCATATGATTGATAATAAATAAACATCAGACAAGGCAGTGGGGCTGATTTACTAAAACGGGAGAGTGAGAAATCTGGTGCAGTTGTGCATGGTAACCAATCATCTTCGAACCTTAGCTTGTTCATTTAAGCTTTGAAAAAAAAAAACCTGGAAGCTGATTGGTTTCTATGCAGAGCTGCACCAGATTTTGCGCTGTCCAGTTTTAGTAAATCAAATAAAGAGCACTTTATTTTTTCATTTACAAGTCAAGGGATCTGCTAACATGTTGCGCATGTATTTTTCCCACAATTTTCCATCAAGCTCAACCTATTCTTATACTGTTGATCCAAAAGAAAGCAAAATTATAAAATCAATAAGCCCCAAGCCAAATTACCATTTTGATTAAGGAATTATCCTTCTAAGCCCAATAATTAGAACAATTATTTTCCTATATCAATTGCCTAACTGATGAATCCTAGTCTTTAGTGAAAAAAAAATGCCCAATCCACAGTTTTACTGATGGCTATCTACCTCTCTTTTGGCAGACAATCTAACTTTTTTAAGAAAAACCTATACTACAATTATACCAGATAAGATGTGCGTTACCCTGGACCCAACACAAAAATTGGTCATTTCAAACCCACATTATTCATCAAAAAAACCAAGGTTGCAGTGTATCTGAACCTCATGCCCACTTATGAGTTGTTGGAGACTATCTATAATAACGCTTGCCTTATTTTAGCATGATGCAGCCCAAGGTTTTGAAACCCTATCAAATCAATGGCTTCTAAAGAACCTAGCTGTCCAGGTTAAAAAAGTTAAAACCCCTGAATACTCAGACCTCCAGCCTTCATTAAAATGCTGTCAAACATGGTGGGTGTCCAAGGGCGGAACTCTTTTTTGTGAGCATAACATCAATGAAGTGGCTTCCCTCCTCCCTACTGGTAGGCGCACGCTCCATAAGAAATCTTAACCTCAGCTTTTGTTTCATAAGTAAATAAGTAAAATACACCGTTTCTCATTGCCAAACTCAAAGACTAGAACTGTCTTTATAAAATGTTGCCTAACTATCTTTTAATTCATTGTACCCGTTATTAGGCCACTCGCTATTGTCCTCTACCTTATGGTTTATGCATTCTCTCCTGCTATGTTGTATTTGCATTTGTCTCTGGAAATCTTTAGGGCTTGGATAGAGTCAGATGCTTTTCAGGGCAGGAGGGTGCATAGGGGACATATCAATTTGAATGGCTTTTAACAGCATTCTCATTGCCATTGTACAGTAACTGTGTTCCTGAGCTGTGCGGTTATGTTTCCGATTCCCGGGAAGTTCTCTTTGCACCAGGGCGTGCCTTGAATCACATCAAAAGACCCCAGTCCTACAAAAGAAAAAAGAAACTCGAGTAGGCATGATCATACAAAGACAGGCGGAGAGGGAGAGAAGAGAAAAGCCTGGACAGCATTGAATACTAAATGAGTCCAGTCAACCCCAGGAGTCCTTTAGCACTTACATTTATCTTATTGTGAGAGGGTGAAGCTAAATCCTGTCTTGACACAAACTGTTCTTTGCCTTTGACATTGACACTGTACACATACAGACACAAGCTCACTTAAATAGATGAACACCAGCTACGCTAACTTAACACTGGATAATTAGTCTTAAGTATTTCAAAGTTTCATTCGCCACTGAGTCTTTGAGCGCAAAACCACATATTCTACTACAGAACTGTCATGAATTTTAAACAGCTCAGTGAAATTTAACTAAAATTCCAATTTTATCTATAACGTAAGCTTTTCATGCTGTTAGGATCATCATCCAAGTTGTCATAATGTATTTTTTTAGATCACGTTTAAAATTATTGGAAGTACTGAATAAAAAAATGCTAAAAAAACAGTACAGAAATTAATATTTTTTTTTTTATAAAAACTTCCTGTAAATATAATTTCAGTGGGGGAATTAGCCAGAATTTTTTTAGATCACAATTTTTTTCAATAAAATTACAAATCGATCTAAACTAGTGATAAGCAGATTGGTTTACCCTAACTGGTATCATTCTGGATCACACTGATCTAAAATGAATAGTTTAAAGGGATTCCCTCTTTTTTATCCATATCTAGGTCCTTGTGAACCCTTACCAGTATTGGCATTTTGGGATAAGCAATCAGAAGAGACAGGGTATTGGTGGGGATCACCCTTTATTTACTAGTAAGAGAATTATGGGATAGATTTGCCCACTACCTGTGCTATTATGGCCTATAAGGCAAAAATGTCATGACTGTAAGGAATTACTTCCACAGATCAACAGTAGACTCTTCTTAAGAATAAGCTTGGAATTCCCATTAGGTCCTCCTCTGTTCAACAGGAACGAGGTCCCATATTCCAGGACAACCTTAAAAGTTAACTCCATGCTAAGCAGATTTCACATAACCACCTCAATACCTAAGTAATTCTAAGGCCGCGTACACACGATCAGACCGGTCCGATGAAACTGGTCTGCAGACCAGTTTCATCGGACCAGTTTGATGGTGTGTACGGCCCATCGGACCGTTGTCCGTCGGACCAAAGTTTTAAAACATGCTTTAAAATCTGTCCGACGGACACCTGTCCGTCGGACAGGTTCGATGTTTAGTACGCCAAAGCATCGGACCAAAAACCCGCGCATGCTCAGAATCCATTCGACACATGCTTGGAAGCATCGAACTTCCTTTTTTCAGCACATCGGTGTGTTCTACGTCACCGTGTTCTGATCGAATTTTTGGTCCGATGGTGTGTACACACATCAGACCATCAGACCACTTCAGCCTGGTCCGATGAAAACGGTCCGTCGGACCAGTTTCATCAGACCGGTCTGATCGTGTGTACGTGGCCTAATTATAAATGGTTTGTCTTTCCTATGCTACAATGCTGATAAGGATTCATGATTTTGGGACTTAAAGAAGATTCCCACAGAAATCACAATATTATTAATGAAAGCATTGTAAATATCTATGTACATGTGCACATTTGGACTGATACATGGTGTAGATGAACCTTAACTTTGGGGTAAGTGTGACTTCTCAGTATTTCTTCTCGATATGGTAGACGAGACGTTAGGACCTCATGCAAGGTGTGGACCTAGGGGCTTTCATGACCATTAGAAAATTGGTTGAGGATTGGCAATCATACTGGGTGTTTTCAATTTGACACTACTTTCCGTTGGATCGCCTGACACTGCTTACCGGCAAGCAGTGGTTTATGGGAGAATTAAACCAGCCAAAATTAATTAGCTTAGCAGTCTATGATGTGGTCCACTTTAGAGATCCAAGCTCAAGGTAAAACCTATGTATGACCTTATACGTGGCCTATTTGGGAACCTAGGGTTTACTGCAGGGATTAAAATGCTAGAAATGGAGATAGGAGGGTGTGATATTGTTATTTTAAATTGGAATTGGTCTCGCTGTGAAAATTTGCTAAGAGCTAGAGTTTTTTTCACAAAAAAACATGTGCTGGGCAATGTACATAATGGCTCAATTTCAGCTCGCTGAAAATAGAGCCAGGTTATGAGGACAATGTACCTCCAATGGACAAGAACAGAATCGACATCATCAGTGGCTATTCAATGGTTGAAAAAGAGCATTGTAGGGGTACAAAGTACAAAGTACAAAAGGATGTGTTGGCAATGGCGTGGTGACTGGCAAATGTACCTGTCACCACTGAAGGAGGTAAGTGTGTGTTCTGTTTCAAATGTCACTTTATTCATTGACATACCTCCTTAGACCCATTCTGTCTAGGCAGTATGGTAACCTGTTGACTTGGCACGATCCACAGGCAGCTTAACTCTTTAACAAGATACCAAAATTGAATCCAACACAATTTTACTTCATCTAACTGCAGTACAGAGGATGTTTTTAGGGAATGAGGAGGGTCTAGCTAGGGATAAGCTAGCTAGCACTAAACAGCAAGGGAGGACAAAGGAAGATCACATTAGTAAACAGATTTTACTGGCCAAAACTGCCAATAGATTTCAGTATACTACAGAAAAATGATAACCTCATGCAGTTCAGTACAAGACATAAAAAAAAAAAAAATTAAAGAACAGTGTCACACAATGTGCAAGTATGCTATGGCAAAATCCCACCACCAGTCTGTGGTATTTAGTTCCATTTTATTTTAGAGAAACTACCCTATAAATCTTTTTCTTAAACTTTTGTCTAAAACAGCCATTCTCAGCCAGGCTTCTGTGAAATCCTAGGGTTCCTCCAGAGGTTGTCAGGCGTTCCATAAGCTGTGGCTGGCTGACCACCAATATTTTGGTGCCTGCAAAGTTCCATGTCCGAAGCGTTACACCAATAAATGTTTTAGCTATCTTCAAGAGTATATTCTTTACCACGACTGTACAGTGGGTATTCTCCCCAATAGCCACAAATGTAAGGGTCATTTTTCATTGTCTCCATTGTATTGGTTTTAGCAGGGGTTCCTTGAGACCTGAAAATGATTTCAAGGGTTCAGTGGTTGTGTATAGTAATAAATATGTGTAAGTATTACAAGCATTATTTAAACATACTGTATACAGTGTATTATTATATAATGCTAGGTCCAATCTAGTATTTTTTAATTAAGCTCATTAGATCTTTTATTACCATTAAATTATTCCTTTTCAGAAATGTGATTAGCTTCTCCAGTGCAAGAATCTGCAACATAGAGACTTAAAGCAGAGTTCCACCCATAAAAAGAACTTTACATTACTGTGGAGCAAATAACCTAACCAACGACATTTGGACAAAAAAAAGTGTAATACTATTTCATGCCTGTTGCTATGTTGTCCCTTCTAATCTTCCTCTTCCTCACCGCGGCACCTGACGTCATTTTCCTCTGTGCCTCTGCTCGCTACTGCTCCTGGGAGATGTGTGTCATTGAGTGAGCCAGTGGGCATCACTGAGGCCTAGATTCGCTGTATTTGGCCATCACAACGGGGCTGACACTTCCAACGCTGAAGCCCATTGTGATGGCGACCTGTGTGGTTTCCTACGCCGTTGCATGCTGGGAATACAGCAGCGCCATATCCCGGAAGAATATGCTTGTGGTCTTCGCCTGCCCACAAGTAAGATGGGGATGCCCGAGAAGGCTGAATCTAAGGTAATCTTTTTTAAAATAATAAGAAATGCAGCGATAGTGACAAGAGTAACAATTGTTTAATATACATACAATATACAATATACAAAAAGAAACCACATGAGGCGTCACGATCTGCGATCGCCCACAGCGGGACTCCTACCAACATATAAAACATTATGAGCAGCAATGACCGCAACTAATAAACAATAATCAGATACGACCACAAGGGCCTCTTCAATCTTTGCAGAATCCTAACTGAAAGTTATAGCAAAGAAATAATAAAACCAAAGGAAAGAGAAAAAAAAGAATTACAGAGAGCAAAAAAAGAAAAACGAAGATTGAAATGGGGGACAAGAGGTTAGAAGACTAGAATACGAAAGGGTGGAAAACGAAGGGTGAGGAAGAGAAGAGAAAGAAAGAAAAAAAGGGGGGGGAAGAAAGAGAAAGGGAAAACAGGCTACAGAGAATCATTAAGTAGAGCGTGAGCGGCTGACAAGACAATCGAGGGTGGGCAAGGTAGGGTAGGAGTAAGAAGGGGGACCCTGGAGTAGTCCCCAAGCTCGTCCCAGGGCAGAACATCTCAAAGGGACGATCAAACTGAGGGTGACAACATGTTTGCCAAAGTGTCAGAGGAGGAGAAGTGGAGCCAGGTGAGCCACAGCTGTTTATAGTTGTCAAAAGTGTCGTTATCAAGAGCCAACATCTCCCCCATTCTCATAGTGTCATCCATAATTGAAACCCAATGTGACAAGGGAGGAGTGGTGGTAGACTTCCAATAGGAGGGTATGAGCTGTCTTGCTGAGGACATAAAGAAACGGAGGAGATTCCGTTTCTGTGACGTGACTGATCCCGGCAGTATAGAAAGGAGGGCAATCTTAGGAGAGGGAACCGATACTTCATCATAAATTTTATTGTAACACTCAAATACCTGACTCCAGAAGGGGCGAATCCTCTCACATTCCCACCAGACATGTAGGTAAGTCCCCGTGGCTGCAGAGCATCGCCAGCATGATGCCGGGGTGGACAGAAATATTTTGTGCAACGTGGAGGGGACCCTGTACCATCTCGATAAGATCTAATAGTTCTTCTCCTGTGAGTAGCAGGAAATTGTGGACTTGTGAGTAAAATGGAATGAAGTCTTTAAAAGTTTGTTTTTAAAAAAACAATCAAATATGTGGGTGGAACTCTGCTTTAAAGTGGAGTTTCCATCCCATTTTTTTTCATTATTGTGCTTATTAGACCTAAAAAATAAAAACACTCATCTGGAAATGCCTGTTGCTATGCGGTTGCTAATCTGCCCTTGGAATCACCTAGGATTCTGACATCATCTCCCTCTAATGCTCCTGGGAAATGTGTGTCATCACTTCCCAGGATGCAGTGTGCTACCCAATTATCACTCCCCATCCAAGACTTCCAGGAAGTAAGTGCTTGTAGGCTTCACAATGCCCACAAGCAAAATGACAACCGTGTGGACTTAGTTTTATAAACTATCGTTTTTGAATAACTATGCGGAGCGGTGGCGGATTGTAAAATGACCGGATTTATATTATAAAAATGCATGATGAAGGGACATACATTTAAAAAATGCTAATTGTGGTTGGAACCCCCCTTTAAGCTCAATGCACACTTTGAGGTTGATTTACTATGAGCAAATAGGCTTTCCCTTAGCGTAGTTTTTGTGGTGATAAGTCACTTTGCAAAGAATACCCAATTGTGTGCAAGGGGAGTAAAAAAAATATGTATTTTGCTTAGACATGATTGGATGTTGGAAGTCAGCAGAGTTTTACTTCATTCACTAAGCTCTGTGGAAAATTCCTTTGCGCAGTGAGCAGCTCCTCACTAGTTTGCCACTAGTAAATCAACCCCTATGTAAGCAAAAAGCTGCAACCAACAACAGCTCAGTCAGATTTGTACAAATGAATGGCCGCCACTTCCGTTGTTCAATCTAATTGCTCATTCAAGGGCTCTGACTGACCATGGATGCAGACAGTTTGCTCCAAAGGCTGAAGTTTCAGGCCACAATTAATCATCCAGTTGGCCGGCGGTGTTTAGTTGCCTATTTTCCCTCATTCACCCATCTGAATGAGGCCCTACACTAGCATAGGATCTAACCAAATTTCGTAAACACACTCCCAGCACCAATAAGAGATAATACAGCACAAAACCCAATAGAAAAACTTTGCACCAGGGGAGAACCATTACAACATGGAATTGCGACGACTTACAAAATTCTTACAGAAATAGGGACAAAAGATACACTACAAAGCATAGAGGCCTGGGAGAAAGAAATCGGAGAAAGAATAGAAGAAACGCAAATGACCAGAGCGACATTCACCTACGCAAAAGACATAACAACAGTAGAAGCTAATTATAAATGCATGATGCGATGGCACTTGACACCTGTCAGACTGAGGCCGCGTACACACGAGGGGATATGTCCGCTGAAAACGGTCCGATGGACCGTTTCAGCAGACATCTCCGCTCGTGTGTATGGGCTAGCGGACAGATTTCTCCACCCGACAGATTTCAAAGCATGCTTTGAAATCTATCCGGTGGGAATCTGTCCGCCCGACATGTCTGCTGGTTAGTACACTTACCAGCAGACATGTCGGCCCCCACCGCCGCCGCGCCGCTGCCGAATGGATTCGGCGCATGCGCGGAAGTGTTTTACTTCCTGGTGCGGTGACGTGGCGGTGACACGGCGGCGTCAACGTCACCGCCGCGTCACCACTACGTCACCGCGCCGTCCGGCGGCGGGGAATTTGATCCGATGGTGTCTACACGCCATCGGATCAAACTCCAGATCGGACATATCCGATGGAAATGGTCCGCGGACCGTTTTCATCGGATATATCCGATCGTGTGTACGCCGCCTTAATATCATCAGCTAACTCCCCCCTTTGCTGGAGGAACTGCAATCAAGCAGGGACTGCTCTGCATATATGGTGGGATTGCCCGAGAATCCAGGAATTCTGGATTGAGATCCTCAAAATGATTGAGGAAATCTCTGGAGAAAAGATCCCATTAGATTTCTTGACCTGTCTTTTCCACAGACAAGGTCTAGTAAAAGGGGAAAAAAAATATGCCTCAACATTGGTCCCAGTGCTGTTAAACGCAGCAAAGGGATTGATCCCGAAATTCTGGCTCCACCCACATAAACCACCCCTAAAAGAATTCATACACAGGGTTGACCATATCGCAGAGATGGAGTATTTAAGAAGGGTTGACCTGGGAGAGGAGGCGGGAGGAAAAGGTGGAAAGATTTGGGATCAGTGGAGAACCTATAAAACATCGGAAAAAGTCACTTCAATACTACTAGAAATAAATCAGTAAATGTTTGGACCCGATCCAATAGGGAAAAGAGGGAAGAAGTGGGGGGGGGTTTAACAACAGGGGGGGGGAATAAATAAATACATAGAGACCTAGGGAGGTGGGTGCTGAGGGGAGAAATGGCTGCGCCAACTATCAAGAGCATGCGTAGTCATCTGTAATTATACCTTTGTTTATATTATATATAATATATTAAAAAATAAATAAAAAAAAAGTGAGAAAGAAGAAATAAAAAAAAATGAGATAAAATAACTAAAATATATAGAATCACCCACAAATGATGCAAATCCGAGGTGGAAATATGAAGGGCGGAACAAAGATGAACCCCTCCAACACCTCAAACCCTGGGTTAAGCCTGATGTGGGAAAAAAAAGAAAGAAAAAAGAAAAAAGAAAAGGATCTAACCAATTAATAATAAAGGATATTAATGTTTTACTATGAAGGGATATTAATGTTTAATACAACATAAACACCTTTGGCATTTTAATAGTACCTTCATGTAAAGAGATCTGTACAGCAGACCTAAAATAGGGACAGTTAGGGCAACTAAGTCCAAAGTAAGGGTCACCAAAACGTATTGTGTACATTGATTTCCCTTCTATTCCTGTTCTGGTGAAAACCCAAAATGTGGGATTTTGCTTCACTTTCACTCCTGGTGATAATGGTAAACAGAACAAAGAGAGAGGGTAAATATCCCTACAGGGGGCACAGACAGGAAAATATTACATTACAGGTCGTCTAATCCCTCTCAACTTTGTCCAAAAACAAAATAAAAACGTTTTGCCTTTACAGGCAGTCCCCGTGTTACAAACGAGGTTTGTTCAGTTAAGCTGAATTTGTATGTAATTTGGAACAGGTACATTTTTTAAGTGTAACTCCAACCAAAAAAAATATCTTTAAGTTTAAGTTTTTGAATAGATTACACCTAACAACAAAACCTGGGGAATGCCCAGGGAAAAACCAAGCCTCCTTACCGACCAGCCTGCAGAACAACCAATTAACCTGTCTAACAGTATGCGTGGACACAGAGTAATGGCCTCAGACAGTGCCCGCAATGCATACGTTTTTACAGCCCCTGAGACAACAGACGTAGTCGGGATTGTTATAATAAACCATATCTCACCAGTTCCACAAGTTTTGGCTGCTCCTGGCCATGCAATGATGTGGGATTGCAGACAGGTATGCCAGACAGTAGGTGGCAGCATGCGGTGAGCAGCAAGATGGCCACCCTGTGGTTTCTGGGACCACCATGGAGCAAAAGCAGCCAGAAGTGAAGTCAAGCTGCCTCCTCTTGTAAGTACGAGTCATATGTAAGCTGAATATTCGTAACTCGGGGATTGCCTGTATTTTATAATTTAGAGACAGTTAGAAGGTTTTGTTTCTGAAAAGGGGAGACTGCAACTTTGAGTATTGAAGGTTGGCAGCTATAGGATTATGAATAAGGTTATACATCACCATATGGAGAAGATAGGGAGGAAGAACAGATGAAATAGTGATTGTGTGTAGAGATCTAGTATAGGGTATTGAGTTTTTACACTGATGGACACATGTATAAAGAAGTAGGATAGAACAAAGTGTGTCTTCAGTCAGCTCCCCCTCCCATCTCCCTATCAGTCATCACATTGGTGGAGGAAATGATGTGTGATTAGTAGTTAGCAGTGTCAGATGATGCTCTGGATGAAGGCACAGACATGCTTCCAGTGGAACGGTGCCTCCTGTAATCACATAGCTCGCTGTGTGTCCCCACAACTGATCGCCTATTTTGCTAACTGGTTGTTTATGTCATGCTAATGATGTCTTTCAGCAGTGTTATTTTGTTATCAGCCTTACAAATACTTGTCACTGGACCTCACAAAGCATGATCAGCGATCCGAGCGTTCTGCCTTTGTAAAAGAAGACTGGAATGATTATTCATTCATTGGCTTCATCACAGGTGGAGAATTTGCTGGGAATTGTAGTGTTACATGTGGGCGGCAGGTGGTCTAATATAACAAATCAAGGGGTCATCACCACTAACTGTGATTAATCCATATAGGAAATATTGAATTCTGGTTTGTATGTGATAAAGAAGATTTTTTAGGTACAGTAATTCTTAGTTACATCAGTCCAGCTTAGACCAATTTAAGTATGTGCCATATCTGTGGCATGCCCGTGGAAGGTGCAACTCACTGTATTGACACCGCTAGCTCTGGGATCTTCAGCTGCCTACAGCCTACAGCTCAATCTCCATGATGGAGACGTTGGCAGTTTGATCAAACACACTGCCAACAGAAGCACAGGTATGCATATATATGGTGGGCAACGTAAGGCCCAGTCCATGCTGTTACATATATGCATATTGTTGGCAGGTAGGGGTTAACAAAAACAAATTTGAGAAAATTCACAACATAAAATGACACTATAAAAACAATTCAACTAATTCTCCTAATCTCTGTTCACCTGACCCTATAAATAAATATGGGAGCAGTATCCCTGTCCCACCCTGGAGATACACGGACCAGTAAGTAAATTTATGACCTTAGCAAATAAGGACTTCAGCCTTTCATTTTCTTAAAAGGAAGTACTTATTTTCTAAAAGCCACGAGATACCCATAAACGTCATAGTTTGCATATTATGTTACGCTGTTACAATTACAAAAAAATCCCCTTCAATAACAGTGGTCCCAAGGAATGAGCTGAAGTATGACCTGTATATTGAGACTAAATATTTCCTTGGTTTAAGTGACAGGGGGATTAAGAAGTAGTGGGAGAGAAAGAAGAGAGAGAAAGATTGACAGAGGGAGGGATAGAGAGAGAGAGAAAAAAGGGGGAGAGAAGAGAGGATGAGAAAGAGAGAGAAAGAGAGGATCAGAGTAAGGGATATATATATATATATATATATATATATATATATATATATATATATATACAGGGCTTTTTTTCAGGGGGAACTTGGGGGAACTCAGTTCCACCACCTTTGGCTCAGACCATTTGGTGCCCGCTCACCACAATCACTTGTAAACACAAAAGTCTGGTTTCTGTGTTTACAAGTGACAGCTCTGCACTCTGTGTGTAACCCCCTGAACTCTGCATTCTGTATGTAATGCAATCCTGGTATTTAATGCCCCTTTAAGACCCTTCTACTGTTTGAGAAATCTGAATGGGTCTTGGTTGAGTTCCTGCACCTATTTTCTGAGAAAAAAAGCTCTGTGTGTATATATATATATATATATATATATATATATATATATATATATATATAGCAAGGGAGAGAATCAGAGGAAGGGAGGGAAAGCAAGAGAGATGGAGAAGGAAGGGAGAGAGAGGGCGGGGAGGGAGAGAAAGAGAGAATGGGGAAGAGAGAAGAGAGGTGGAAAGAGAGAGAAAATGACAAGGTTAGGGATGTATGGAGAGAAAAGAAAGAGGGGAGGGATAGGGGGAGAGGGGTCAAGATAGAGAAATAGATGGAGGGAAAGAGAGAGGAAAAGAGAGAGGGAGAGGGTGAGAAAGTGTGGGGGGGAAATGGGGGAGAGAGTAGATAGAAAAATGGATGGACAGGGCATAGAGAGGGAAGGTAGAGAAGGGAGGTGAGAGAAAGAGAAAGAGTGAAAGAAAGAGGAAGGGAAAGAAAGAGGGTGGAGAGAGAGAAAAGTCTGGGGGAGAGGCAGAAGGGAGGTGTGTATATGTATATATATATATATATATATATATATATATATACATAGAGAGAAAGAGGGGGTGGGGGAGAAAGAGAGAAATGGGCAGGGGGCGAGACACTAGAGAGGTGTGTGTATATATATAGAGAGAGAGAGGGGGGAGAGAGAGCAAAAAAGGGTGGGGCTAGACAGAAGAGAGGTGTGTATATATATATATATATTGAGAGAGGGGGGAGAGGGAGAGAAAGGGGTGGATGGACAAAGAAGAGAGGGAAAGAGCAAGGCAAGGAGGTATAGAGAGGGGATAAGAGAAATAGAGGGAAGGGGGGTAGAGTGAGAGGGGATAATAGAGAGAAATAGAGGAAGAGAGGGAGAAAGTGGGGAGAAATAGAGGGAAGGAGGATAGAGTGAGAGGGGATAATAGAGAGAAATAGAGGAAGAGAGGGAGAAAGTGGGGAGAAATAGAGGGAAGGGGGATAGAGTGAGAGGGGATAATAGAGAGAAATAGAGGAAGAGAGGGAGAAAGTGGGGAGAAATAGAGGGAAGGGGGATAGAGTAAGAGGGGATAATAGAGAGAAATAGAGGAAGAGAGGGAGAAAGTGGGGAGAAATAGAGGGAAGGGGGATAGAGTGAGAGAGATGGGAGGGGGAGAGAGAGAGAGAGAGAGTAAGATGAGGAGAGAGAAAAGAGGGAGAGAGAAAAGAAGAGAGAATAAGAAAGGGGGGAGTGGGAGAAATGGATGGAAAGCAGGAGAAAAAGAAGAAAATGAAAGGGGAGGAGAGGAAGGGAAAAGGAGGGACAGGTAGAGAGGAAGATACGGAAAATGGAGGGAGAAAAGGTGTAGGGAGGAAAAAAAGGAGAGCTGTGGGTAAATACTCTACATAGACACACCCTTTTCCCCCTTTATAATATCCTTTACCCCAAAAAATGCCCTTATGACCTACCCCACTCAACTACACACTGAATGGGCAATTATTTGCAAAATAGACAAATTAAAGGGAAAAAAATATTTTTTTGTCTGCAAAGGTTTTGGGTGATTGAAGCGAATGCAGCATAATCTTTTTTAAAAAGCAAAGTGAAAATCCTTTATTTCTTTGCTAAATCAATCAATGTGTGTGTGTTTCTTTCTCTTATTAACTCTGGCTTTTATTCTATACACCAAGGCTAAATATGTTTTAGTATTTAGCAAGCATGAGAAGTGTTATTATTCAATATTATTATTAGTATTATATGGTGATGATTGTTATTATTATCTTGTTGTTGTTGTCATTATTAGGTATGTGCTCCTCTCCCTACCATAAGCCCACATGTAGGCCAGCTCCCCATCTTGCTGTTTCTCCGTCCTCCTCCAAACATGTATGAGAAGAGAAACAAAGCGAACAGAACTGCCTTTCATGGACGGTGAAAACGGGATGGAAATCCGATTACAGGTGAAATGGCCAAACAAGGCAGGTTGAAGAACACAAATGAAAGATTTAACAACATAACTATTATGGAAGGGGAAAGATCAAACTTTCAACTCCAAATGTTAATCAGGGCTATCAATGGTAGATTACAGAGATTACTTTCTTTGGGGATCTGTAGGGACTTCCTTGGGAATCCAGAGGTAACAAAGGAGAATTGTGAGAGTCACAGACCCAACGCTGCTTAACCTGCCTGTGTGCACTTGTTAGCAGTCTGATAGAAATGTATCACTGAGGACTGTTATCTCAAATCTCTGTCTCCCATTTCCAACACTTGTTTGTACAGGTGGAAAGGTCACCTCTTCTGTGACCAAGTCAGCCTGTCCTGGAAATCTGGGGATTAGAAGGGACACTGGATGTATCAACACACACACACACACACACACAGATACACAGATAGATAGATAGATAGATAGATAGATAGATAGATAGATAGATAGATAGATAGATAGATAGATAGATAGATAGATAGATAGATAGATAGATAGATAGATAGATAGATAGATAGATAGATAGATAGATATTGACTATAGATAGAAGCTTAGGTACATCAAATATAGATAAATAGATACTGAATGGTAAATACATTGGATAGATAGATAGATAGATAGATAGATAGATAGATAGATAGATAGATAGATAGATAGATAGATAGATAGATAGATAGATAGATAGATGGACGGACGGACGGACGGACGGACGGACGGACGGACGGACGGACAGACAGACAAACAGACAGACAGACAGATAGATAGATAGATAGATAGATAGATAGATAGATAGATAGATAGATAGATAGATAGATAGATAGATAGAGTGCGGAAAATAAGTATTTGAACACCCTGCTATTTTGCAAGTTCTCCCACTTGGAAATCATGGAGGGGTCTGAAATTGTCATCGTAGGTGCATGTCCACTGTGAGAGACATAATCAAAAAAAAAAATTCCAGAAATCACAATTTATGATTTTTTAACTATTTATTTGTATGATACAGCTGCAAAGAAGTATTTGAACACCTGTCTATCAGCTAGAATTCTGACCCTCAAAGACCTGTTAGTCTGCCTTTAAAATGTCCACCTCCACTCCATTTATTATCCTAAATTAGATGCACCTGTTTGAGGTCATTAGCTGCATAAAGACACCTGTCCACCCCATACAATCCGTAAGAATCCAACTACTAACATGGCCAAGACCAAAGAGCTGTCCAAAGACACTAGAGACGAAATTGTACACCTCCACAAGGCTGGAAAGGGCTACGGGGAAATTGCCAAGCAGCTTGGTGAAAAAAGGTCCACAGTTGGAGCAATCATTAGAAAATGGAAGAAGCTAAACATGACTGTCAATCTCCCTCGGACTGGGCTCCATGCAAAATCTCACCTCGTGGGGTCTCAATGATCCTAAGAAAGGTGAGAAATCAGCCCAGGACTACATGGGAGGAGCTGGTCAATGACCTGAAAAGAGCTGGGACCACCGTTTCCAAGGTTACTGTTGGTAATACACTAAGACGTCATGGTTTGAAATCATGCATGGCACGGAAGGTTCCCCTGCTTAAACCAGCACATGTCAAGGCCCGTCTTAAGTTTGCCAATGACCATTTGGATGATCCAGAGGAGTCATGGGAGAAAGTCATGTGGTCAGATGAGACCAAAATAGAACTTTTTGGTCATAATTCCACTAACCGTGTTTGGAGGAAGAAGAATGATGAGTACCATCCCAAGAACACCATCCCTACTGTGAAGCATGGGGGTGGTAGCATCATGCTTTGGGGGTGTTTTTCTGCACATGGGACAGGGCGACTGCACTGTATTAAGGAGAGGATGACCAGGGCCATGTATTGCGAGATTTTGGGCAACAACCTCCTTCCCTCAGTTAGAGCTTTGAAGATGGGTCGAGGCTGGGTCTTCCAACATGACAATGACCCGAAGCACACAGAAAGGATAACCAAGGAGTGGCTCTGTAAGAAGCATATCAAGGTTCTGGCATGGCCTAGCCAGTCTCCAGACCTAAACCCAATAGAGAATCTTTGGAGGGAGCTCAAACTCGGTGTTTCTCAGCGACAGCCCAGAAACCTGACTGATATAGAGAAGATCTGTGTGGAGGAGTGGGCCAAAATCCCTCCTCCAGTGTGTGCAAACCTGGTGAAAAACTACAAGAAACGTTTGACCTCTGTAATTGCAAACAAAGGCTACTGTACCAAATATTAACATTGATTTTCTCAGGTGTTCAAATACTTCTTTGCAGCTGTATCATACAAATAAATAGTTAAAAAAATCATACATTGTGATTTCTGGATTTTTTTTTTTGATTATGTCTCTCACAGTGGACATGCACCTACGATGACAATTTCAGACCCCTCCATGATTTCCAAGTGGGAGAACTTGCAAAATAGCAGGGTGTTCAAATACTTATTTTCCGCACTGTAGATAGATAGATAGATAGATAGATAGATAGATAGATAGATAGATAGATAGATAGATAGATAGATAGATAGATAGATAGATAGATAGATAGATAGATAGATAGATAGATGGATGGATGGATGGATGGATGGATGGATGGATGGATGGATGGATGGATGGATAGATGGATAGATAGATAGATAGATAGATAGATAGATAGATAGATAGATAGATAGATAGATAGATAGATAGATAGATAGATAGATAGTTCATGGTAAGTAGATAGTTACAGTAGAAAGTTGGCTGTAAAGATAGACTAATAGGTATCATAGATTGCATTGGCTGCTAAATTCATTTTACAGGGGACTACTCTTTTATAGCATGTGGAACATTTTCTGAATAGGGATGAGCCCCCTCGTTCGGTTCGCACCAGAACCGTCGAACGGACCCAACGTTCGCGCGAACATTTAGAACCCCATTGAAGCCTATGGGACTCGAACGTTCAAATTCAAAAGTGCTCATTTTAAAGCCTAATATGCAAGTCATCATCGTAAAACGTCTTTGAGGACCCGGGTCTTGCCCCAGGGAACTTGTAACAATGGGAAAAAGTTTTAAAATCGGTCGTTTTTTCAGGAGCAGGACTCCTGTAAAAACTACCGTTTTAAAACCTTTTTTCCATTGATACATGTTCTCTCGGGCAAGACCCGGGTCCTCAAAAACGTTTTCACAGGCAAATTATAGACACCCAGCAGGTACAATATTTAAAGGAATTTTTCTTTTTCTTTTTTTTTTTTTTTAATTTAAGCATCATTAAATTCACTGCTCCAGAAGCAGTGATTTTAACCACTTAACCACCGGACCATATTACTGTCCAATGACTAGAGCACTTTTTGCGATTCGGCACTGCGTCGCTTTAACAGACAATTGCGCGGTCGCGTGACGTGGCTCCTAAACAAAATTGGCGTCTTTTTTTTCCCAGAAATAGAGCTTTCTTTTGGTGGTATTTGATCATCTCTGGGGTTTTTATTTTTTTTCGCTATAAACAAAAAATAGCGACTATTTTGAAAAAAATGCAATATTTTTTACTTTTCTCTGTAATAAATATCCCCCAAAAATGTATAAAAAAACTTTTTTTTCCTTAGTTTAGGCCGATACGTATTCCTCTACATATTTTTCGTAAAAGAAAATCTCAAAAAATCGCAATTAGCGTTTATTGATTGGTTTGCGCAAAAGTTATAGCGTTTACAAAATAGGGGGTAGTTTTATGGCAATTTTTTTTTTTTGCTAGTAATGGCGGCGATCAGCGTTTTTTTTCAGTACTGCAACCTTATGGCGGACACTTCGGACACTTTTGACACATTTTTGGGACCATTGGCATTTTTTTTAGCTATCAATGCTATAAAAATGCATTGGATTACTATAAAAATGCCATTGGCAGTGAAGGGGTTAACACTAGGGGGCAGGGAAGGGGTTAAGTGTGTTCCTGGGTGTGTTCTAACTGTATGGGGGGGTGGCCTCACTAGGGGAAATCACTGATCTTCTGTTCATACATTGTATGAACAGAAGATCAGCGTTTCCCCCGCTGACAGGACCGAGAGCTGTGTGTTTACACACATAGCTCCCAGTCCCCGCTCTGTAACGAGCGATCACGTGTGCCCGGCGGCAATCGTGCCCGCCGGGCACGCGCATAGGACTCGGGGGCGAGCGGGGGGGCGCACACGGGCCACCGGCGGCGCGCACACGCCCCCTAGTGGCCGCAGAAGTCCTGACGTAGAGCTACGGCTCTCGCCCAGGAGAGCCGTCCTGCCGCCGTATAACTGCGGTGGCTGGCCGGCAAGCGGTTAATAATGCTTAAATGTAAAAAAAATGAAAAATTCCTTTTAAGCGGATGTCCGCTCAAAAAAAATATTAAAAGCCAGCAGCTACAAATACTGCAGCTGCTGACTTTTAATATTAGGACACTTACCTGTCCTGGAGTCCAGCAGCGTCCGCAGCAGAGGACGAGCGATCGCTCGTCACCCTGCTGCTCCCCCCTCCATCCACGGTGAGGGAACCAGGAAGTTAAGCACTCCAGCTTCACAACCCGGTTCCCTACAGCACATGTGCGAGTCGCGCTGTGCCCGCCGATTGGCTCCCGCTGTGTGCTGGGAGCCGAGTGTTCCCAGCACACAACAGGGACGGACAGATTGTCAGAAAATACCCGTCTTTTGCACGAGACGTATGGCCATTAGTGGGTGCAAATACCTGTCTTTAGACAGGTATCTGCACCCCCCTGAAAGGTGTCAAATGTGACACCAGAGGGTGCCGATCAGCGCAACTTCACTTTAGGGTGGAGCTCCGCTTTAAATATTGTACCTGCTGGGTGTCTATACCTGTGATAACGTCTTTAAATAGCACAATCACCTGCCTGCCAGTAAATTTGGAAGAACTGATCTAGCTAAGCTATACAGTGTATAAATATATGTACAACTCCTGGGATGTATATATATTCTCTACACACTGTGAATGTAACTAAACTGACTAGCCTGCCTGCTCTATCTATCTATCTAGTAATAAAGACACTGTCTCTCTCTCTCTCTCTCTATAGGACTGATCTCTTTAACAACGCCGCAACACACTACACGAGGCCGTCTTGCAGGCAGCCTTTTATAGTGTGGGGCATGTACTAAACCCCCTGAGCCATAATTGGCCAAAGCCACCCTGGCTTTGGCCAATTATGGCTCTCCGTTTTTTGCGCACTGTGATTGGCCAAGCATGCGGGTCATAGTGCATGCTTGGCCAATCATCAGCGTGCAATGCCGCAGTGAATTATGGGCCATGACCCCCCATAATGCTGTTTTGTTTGAATTTCGATGAACGTACGAACAGACGATGTTCGAGTCGAACATACGTTTGAACCGAACGCGGAGCTCATTCCTAGTTCTGAAGTAAAAGCTGTTTATATATATATATATATATATATATATATATATATATATATATATATAGATAGATAGATAGATAGATCGATAGACAAATTTCAGGGGGAAGATACATAAAACATAATTTTATGCATGTTGCCTTCGAGCGTTTCTGCAGTGCTATTGCGTGCTTGCCCTGTTTTTGGACACGTTTTTACCGCGATTGTGCCGCGATTTGCATTTTTTTACACTGTATATAGCTGGTTGCTAAGAAGCAGGCTGAGAAGCCGGCTGCCACGTCCTTAGCAACCAATGAGTCATCAGCTGTCAGTGGGCTTCCCCCCTGACAGATGAATGAAAAAAAAAAGAATTGTCAGCAAAAAATAAATCCTGAAAAAAAACAGCGTGGGGTCCCCCCTCAAGTCCATACCAGGTTCTTGGGTCTAGAATGGATTCTGAGGGGAACAACGCCCCCAACCTATTTTTTTTTTAAATGGCATGGGGTCCCTCCAAAATACATATCAGACCCTTATCCGTGCATGCAACCCGAGAGGTCAGGAAAGGGAGGGGATGAGCGAGCGCCCCCCTTCTGAACCATACCAGACCACATGCCCTCAACAGGAGGGGGTTGGTGCTTGGGGACAGGGGGGGTTCTGCCCCCCACCCCAAAACACCTTGCGCTCACGTTGATGTGGACAAGGGCCTCTTGCTGACCATCCTTGCCCAGTGGTTGTCAGGGTTTACGGGTGGGGGGCTTATTGGAATCTGGAAACCCCATTTAACAAAGGGGGCCAACAGATTCTGCCCCCTCCCCCCTATGTGAATGGGTAGGGTTACATTGTACCTTTACCCATTCACCAAAAAAAGTAGTGTAGTGTGACAAAAGACAATAGACAGTTTTTGCCAAGTCCTTTATTAAAAATGTCTTCTTTCCAGCTTTTTCCTCCTCTGGGCTTCTCCCACTTTTTCTTCTGTCTTCTCCTTCTTGCTCTGGTCTTCGCCTTCTCCCGCTTCTTCTTCCGTCTTCTTTGTCCGGTCTTCTTCTTCCTCCGCCTTCCACTCCCACCAATGACCCTCCTCCAATGTTGCATCTTAAGTAGTGGAGTTGTATGGAATACTTTTGGAAAATAAGGATATTCTTTAGTAATGGTATTATGATGGCTATGAAGTGGCTGCTGTGGTTAGGACAATAATGAAGCCATGATGATGGAGAGGGATGGGGCTTTTCTTCCAGCTCAGTGGAGCAGGGAGAGGGGCTGATAGAGCTCTGTGCGGTGCTGTGTAGTGCTAGCCATAATCTTGCTCTCCTGGGAACCAAAAATAAGGCCTGGTTCACACCTGTGTATTTTTAAATGCTTTTTGCATTTTGCAAATTTGCACTACACAATGTGTTCCATTGGAAACCATATTAAATAGGCTGTAGTAAAGATCTGCAAAAAGCACTAAAAATGCATAGGTGTGAACCAGGGATAAGTGTGGACTCTATCTGGGTGTGTGTGAATAATGCACAGGAGCCAGAGGAGAAGCCCATGACTCCGACCCCCTGCCAGCAGAGCAGACAGTCACAGGACGCACACTGCTGGAGCTTGCCATGCTGGCTGCACAGAGGATGAGCTGGTGCTGAGCCGGGGCTCGCTTCCCATTGGTTCCCATTGAATAGGACCTGACCCTGACTGTCCTAAGTGCACCAGACAATGGTCCTGGGACCTGTCCTGAGCACACAGGAGATCGCTCATCCTCATCTGCTGCTCCACTCATTAGCTCATCAACATCTCCTTTCCAACAAACCACAGCCTTATAATACACTTACCATGATTGCCGGAGTTAAGTAACCATCATTAGGGATGAGTCAAATTTAAGGTTTCATTTTCTAAAAATGTTGTCAAAATTCCGAAAATTTTACCAAAATTTCCCCAATTTGGCTAAATAATCAATGTCAATCAGAGTCAATGAAGAACGCATAATTAAAGTGTGGGGTGTTTTTTAGGGGATATTTTATGGGATTTCTAGGGATAATTTTAGGGGTGCAGTATACTTTAAACGGCTTTTGGATGCATCTTTTAAGTATTCGTGACCTCATTTTTGGCCAAAAAACAGTCAATCCCTTTGCAGCCTCATTAATTTCCTTTTTTGAAGAAAAAAAGATCAGGCAGGATTAAAACATGAAAAAGAGAGTATACAAATAAATGCACAAAAAGTTAAAAAAAAACACACAAATATAAAGAGGTCATACGTAAATATCAATATTTTCCCCCAAGGCTCACCCAGCTTTTACCTGAATTGCAGATATTTTTCGAATGAATGCACACAAAAGGTAAAAAAGAAAGAAAAAAAAAACACAAATATAAAGAGCACTAAGGGCTCTATGTATAAAGATTTTCACCAGAGACTCAACCAGCTTTCACCTAAAATGTAGATATGTTTCAAATGAATGCACAAAAAAGGTCAAAAAAACAAACAAAAAACACAAATATAAAGAGCACTAAGAGGTCTGTGTATAAAGATTTTCACCAGAGACTCACCCAGCTTTCACGTAAAATGTAGATATGTTTCAAATGAATGCACAAAAAAAGGTCAAAAAAACACAAATATAAAGAGCACTAAGGGGTCTATGTATAAAGATTTTCACCAGAGACTCACCCAGCTTTCACCTAAAATTTAGATATGTTTCAAATGAATGCACAAAAAAAGGTAAAAAACACAAATATAAAGAGGACTTAGAGCCAGTTAACACAGGGGCAGCACGACTTGCCGAGCGACTCGTCAAGGCGATCTGCCCACGACTTCAGAGGCGACTTGCAAAATGACTTCTGTATTGAAGTCAACGCAAGTCACCCTGAAGTCATCCCAAAGTAGTACAGGAACCTTTTTTTTAAATCGGAGCGACTTGAGTCGCTCCTATTAGAACGGTTCCATAGTACAGAATGGAGCGCGACTTGTCAGGTGGCTAAGTCGCTTGACGAGTCGCGCCTGTGTGAACCGGCTATAAGGGGTCTGTGTATGAAGATT
>CM056049.1:494664453-494666953 GCA_029574335.1 Rana kukunoris | reverse complement strand
TAAGCCATGCATGATCGCCTCATATATGATAATGTTCTGTTCATCTCATATAATAACTGACGATCTTCTGGTCATCTCATATGATAAATGATTGTGTCTCCGCATATGATAAGCGATCATGTTCTGGTCATCTCATAAGAAGTGAGGATGTTCCGATCATGTCACCTATAAGCGATCTTGTCATCTCATATGATAAGTGATCATGTCTTGGTCATCTCATATGATAAGTGATCATGGTTGGGTCATCTCATAATCAGACATGTCTGTCTTGGTCATCTCATATGAGTAAGAAATCTAGGTCGGGTCATCTCATACTAATCTGACATGTCTTGCTCATCTCATATTATAACTTATAAGTGATCATGTGCTCGTCTCATATTATAAGTGATCATATGCTCATCTCATATTATAAGTGATCATGTCTTGGTCATCTCATATGATAAGTGATCATGGTCGGGTCATCTCATAATCAGACATGTCTTGGTCATCTCATGTAATAAGTGATCATGTTCTGGTCATCTCATATTAACAAGTGATCATGTTCTGCTCATTTCATGTAATAATAAGTGATCATGTTCTGGCCATCTCATGTAATAAGTGATCATGTTCTGGTCATCTCATGTAATAATAAGTGATCATGTTCTGATGGTCATCTCATGTAATAATAAGTGATCATGTTCTGGTGGTCATCTCATGTAATAATAAGTGATCATGTTCTGATGGTCATCTCATGTAATAATAAGTGATCATGTTCTGGTGGTCATCTCATGTAATAATAAGTGATCATGTTTTTGTGGTCATCTCATATAATAATAAGTGATCATGTTCTGGTGGTCATCTCATGTAATAATAAGTGATCATGTTCTGGCCATCTCATGTATGTGATAATAAGTGATCATGTTCTGGTCATGTCATGTAATAACAAGTGATCATGTTCTGGCCATCTCATGTATGTGATAATAAGTGATCGTGTTCTGGTCATGTCATGTAATAACAAGTGATCATGTTCTGGTCATCTCATGTAATAACAAGTGATCATGTTCTGTCCATCTCATGTAATAACAAGTGATCATGTTCTGGTCATCTCATGTAATAACAAGTGATCATGTTCTGGCCATCTCATGTAATAACAAGTGATCATGTTCTGGCCATCTCATGTAATAACAAGTGATCATGTTCTGTCCATCTCATGTAATAACAAGTGATCATATTCTGTCCATCTCATGTAATAACAAGTGATCATGTTCTGTCCATCTCATGTAATAACAAGTGATTGTGTTCTGGTCATCTTATGTAATAAGTGATCATGTTCTAGCCATCTCATGTATGTAATAATAAGTGATCATGTTTTGGTCATCTCATGTAATAACAAGTGATCACGTTCTGTCCATCTCATGTATTTGATAATAACAAGTGATCGTGTTCTGTTCATCTCAGTATAATAACAAGTGATCATGTTCTGTCCATCTCATGTAATAACAAGTGATCATGTTCTGGTCATCTCATGTAATAACAAGTGATCATGTTCTGGCCATCTCATGTAATAACAAGTGATCATATTCTGTCCATCTCATGTAATAACAAGTGATCATGTTCTGGCCATCTCATGTATGTGATAATAAGTGATCATGTTCTGGTCATGTCATGTAATAACAAGTGATCATGTTCTGGTCATCTCATGTAATAACAAGTGATCATGTTCTGTCCATCTCATGTAATAACAAGTGATCATGTTCTGGTCATCTCATGTAATAACAAGTGATCATGTTCTGGCCATCTCATGTAATAACAAGTGATCATGTTCTGGCCATCTCATGTAATAACAAGTGATCATGTTCTGTCCATCTCATGTAATAACAAGTGATCATATTCTGTCCATCTCATGTAATAACAAGTGATCATGTTCTGTCCATCTCATGTAATAACAAGTGATCATGTTCTGTCCATCTCATGTAATAACAAGTGATCGTGTTCTGGTCATCTTATGTAATAACAAGTGATCATGTTCTGGCCATCTCATGTATGTAATAATAAGTCATCATGTTTTGGTCATCTCATGTAATAACAAGTGATCGTGTTCTGGTCATCTTATGTAATAAGTGATCATGTTCTGGCCATCTCATGTATGTAATAATAAGTCATCATGTTTTGGTAATCTCATGTAATAACAAGTGATCACGTTCTTTCCATCTCATGTATTTGATAATAAGTGATCGTGTTCTGTTCATCTCAGTATAATAACAAGTGATCATGTTCTGTCCATCTCATGTAATAACAAGTGATCGTGTTCTGGTTATTTCATATACTGTAATAAGTGATCATGTACCGGGCGGCCCTCTCAGTGCTGATGTTCCGATCATGTCACCTATATGATAAGTGAGGTAGGTACTATCCTGTAGAGTGGCACTATTCTAGTGAGTAGTGTAGGTAGGTGCTGATCTCGGAGCCTCCCTCCACTGATGTTGTCCCTCTTATCCCCAGATCTCCGCACACCGGTCAT
>CM056049.1:494626953-494659453 GCA_029574335.1 Rana kukunoris | reverse complement strand
CATGAGTGAATAAATAAAGTGAATCTTCCCATGCACAAGTTAATTTGCGGACTTCTTTAGTAAATCGGGCTGTGTGCAGCCTCCTGCTATTGAAAAGCCAGCTCCCGTTCAGCCTGAGGAATCACAAAGCTATCCTCCAAACCCGACTATTTTCTGTTCCTTTTTGGCAACCTGTAAAAGGACACAAGGACAGAAAGCACGTGCAGGACACTTAAGGGACCGATCTGTCAACAAGGTAACTTTGTCCTCCATAGTGCTCTAGTGTGTCTTTTCTGTACTCACAGTAAAGGAGAAGGCCCTATGCAATGTTTTCGGAGGGTGATTAGATCCTGTAGAAAGCCATCAGGTGATGATAAGTTGGTCCAGGGGGGAAATGCACCTGTCCCTTTGATAACCTCTGTCACAGCATTTCAGATACATATCAGGGATCTTGTTGCTAAATGAATTAGGTTAAAAACCATTTGACAGAAAAGTGGGGTGCCTGTGAGGGTTCCATGTACTTAAGTGGGTGAAAAGTTCACACTGACCATAATTTATCCCCTTTAATAGAAAGAAAAAAAAATCTGTGGGTGAGATTGCCATTATATAGGATATGGGAGTCTATGCTCTCTACAAGCTCCTTCATTTCACACATTCATACTTGTACTTACCTGGAGTCTTTCCCATTCCCATCCATCTCTCTCCAGCTCTATCACTTTCTCTGAATCATGCTTTCATCCCCCTGTAACATTCTTCCATTTTTGTGTTCCTATTGCCCTTTCTTTTCTTACTCGAATGCCCTGTACACGCAATCGGAAAATCCAATTGAGTTTTCCGTCGGAATTCCGTTCAAGCTGTCGGTCAATTTGGGCGGTCCAAAACACGGTGACCTAAAACACTATGATGAGCCAAGAAAAATGAAGTTCAATGCTTCTGAGCTTCTGAGCATGCATGTTTTTTTCTCCGTTCCATACAGACGATCAGAATTTCCGATAGGATTTTTTTCCATCAGAAAAAATGAATAAAATAATGTTCTACAGTATTTCTAAACTGCGATGGAAAAAAGACCGATGGGGCCCACCCATGGTCGGAATATCCGATGAAAAAATTCCGTCTGACTTTTTTTTATCGGAAATTCCGATCGTGTGTACAAGGTATTAGGGGTGTAATTCTAAAGAAAATGTCTCATTGTTAGGTATTTCAACTCAATTTAAAATACCAGTGAGAGTCAGTAAGGTTGATTTTGTAAAGGCAAACAGGCCTGCACAGGATTGGAAGTTTGCAGAGCTTCACTTCATTCACTTAGCTTTGAGAAAAACAAAAAAAAAAAAAACTTGCAAAGTGCTACTTCTCTTACAAAAAGAACAGCCTATTCCCCTTTAGTAAATCCTGTATAATAATAATAATAATAATAATAATAATAATAGTACATAAGCCCCAATTTACCAAAGGATTAAAGACTGATTAAGGGGTCACTAAAGGATTTTTTTTTTTTTTTTTTTTGCTGAAATGACTGTTTACAGGGTATAGAGACATAACAGTTAACTGATTCCTTTTCAAAATGATTAAAAATAGATAAAAATCAATCATATAATGTGCCTGCAGGTTAGTTTCACTTGTAAACTGGCTTCATGTTTCTATGAAGTAGAAATAGAAACACAGAACAAAAACAAACAAATCCAGGGCAGTGTTTTGTTTTTAAAATGAATCTGATTGGTTCTGGGAAGTTTTAGACACACAGTACAGGCATACCCCGCTTTTAAGTACACATTGGGGTTTATTTACTAATGCTGGAAATCGCAAAATCAGGCTCACTTCTGCATAGAAACCAATCAGATTCTAACCTCAGCTTGTTCAATTAAGCCTGGTAATAAAACCTGGAAGCTCATTGGTTTCTATGCAGAAGTGAGCCTGATTTTGTGCTTTCCAGCTTTAGTAAATAAAGTCCATTGTGTACTTAAAAGTGGGGTATGCCTGTAATTACAGCTTAGACCACCGTGAGAAAGCTCCCAGTACTGTGGTTATAAGGAAACAGACAAGCAGGAAGTGTGGAGAACAGAACAGGATTACAGCAACTTCAAAGCAAAAACGAACAATAAGGACATGAAACCAGTACTGCAGTAAGGTAATCCTTTAGTGATCCTTTAATGGGCTTAGTAAAAAAATAAATAAGTGATGTTGTACCCACTTTTAATATTTTATTTTATTTCTCCTTTAAATGGATTGACATGATCACACCTTTCCCTTATAAACTCAGTGGAATTTAACTTTGCTAAGTGAAAACCCTATAGAGATCTGTATGAAACACACACACACAAATACAAGTTAAACTAACTACCTATACTGGGAAAGAATCATCAGCTATAGCCTGGCTTACAAATAACTCCCTTTAATAAATAATCCCCTAGATATGCTCCATAGTGGTCCTTGCACCAGCCTTTCTTTACTCACTGGAGTTGACCACCAATGCTGCTCACTTTTGTTTTGCCCACCAATGCTGCTCACAGCTAACAGGTGCATTTAATAAGGCAAATACACCTTTTTGCAGTTATCACTAGTACCCACTAACAATCCACTTTTCATGATTCTGATGTCCCTAAACCTGATGGAAATTGACATGTGATTAGTTAGAAGCTCCAGGCACTGAGTACACCATGGGTAGAGCCCTTATTGGCACATACTGTAATAGGAAAGCACTGCTCACCCCATCCCTCCCAGTATACCAGCCTCCTCACATCTCATCCATCTCTCTGTCTCCTCATACAAGTTCAAGAAATCCAATGCTTATCCCATGATGTAAATGATCTGTAATACAAAACTATTTGAGCCCTGAATTGGAGAAGTCTTTAATGAAATAAATCCAGAGAATGATAGCATATTAAATGACCTATCAAATCCAGTATCTAGACAGCACGCTGGGCTGACTCTTGTGCCTGAAATCTCTTTCACATCTACAGAAAAGAAGTGACATGAGCTGAGAGTCTGCTTGAATTCTGTCCAATTTCAGAGGCTTCTCTTTGTACAATAAAGAGCTGAGATGTTAACGGTTCACTCCCCATGCTCTGTACACTACAAGTCTTCCTTACACACACACCATTGCCATGTCTGCCTTGGCAGAAGGCATCCTCACCATTCATTAGCAAGCTGTAACATATAGCTGCAGGTTGCTGCAATCTCATTAATATTTTGGATATAGCTGAATACTGAGCATTTCACAGAGCACATTTCCCATATGCCAGCCCACTCCTGCCATGCTGGCTGACTTCTTTCTCTCCATTATTACCAATTAGCCTCTACTTTCAAAAGTCACATCCAAGTAACCAAGATACTTAGCAAAAGGACCAACTATGTGTGCAATCCAGGCATGCCTAATGCTCACCCTATACACACACCACTTTAGGAGGTAATGAAATGCATCAGTGGATTTCAAATAATGGTTTTTATATATTCTCCCTCTCTCTCAATGAGGAGTGCTGTATTGAACTCAGGGTTAGACAAATAGTTCTCAAAAGAAGGACAAGACAAATGAACCTGGGGCAGAGAAGTCCTAGTTATTTTCCAGCTATGATAGATAGATAGATAGATAGATAGATAGATAGATAGATAGATAGATAGATAGATAGATAGATAGATAGATAGATAGATAGGGCAGAAGCATCTACATGTGTTTATTTGTATACCTTTCATAGATAGATAGACTCATATATAGTTCGAAAGATGTGTGCTGGTTTACTGATTCAATAAATACATAGATAGATGGATAGATGGACATATACAAATGTGTGTGCATAACCAATTATAGAAATAAATAAATAAGTTACATCATTTAAGAGGAAGGAAGAAGTTAAATTAGTTAAAATTAGTTAAAGAAAGGAGGAAATGAAAAGGGATTGTTATATATTGATATAATTTAAGGAAGAATGAAGGGGGAGAAATAAATAAAGTTATATAAGTTAAGAGAAAGAAAGTTATGCAAGGTAAAAGAAAAAAAGAACGTTTTTTTTTGTTAAATAATAATAAAAAAAAAGACAGAAAGAAAGAATTGTATATAAGTTTAACGAAAGAAAGAAAGAAAAAAAGGAGTGAGGAAGAAAAAAGAGAGGAAAGAAAGAAATAAAGAAAGGAGGGGGAGATGATGGAAGGAAGGAGCGAAGGAAGAAAAAAAGAAAGAGGAAATTATGTTAGTTAAAAGAAACAAAGAAAGTTATATGAGTTAAGAAAAAGAAAGAAAAACATGTATATAAGAGAAAGCAAGCAAGAAAGAAAAGAGCGAGGGAGGAAGGAAGGAAGGAAGAAAGAAATAAAGGATGGAGGGATGGAAGGAGGGAGGGGAGGAAGGAAGGAAGGAAGGAAGGAAGGGGAAGGAAGGAAGGAAGGAAGGGAGGAAGGGAAGGAAGGAAAGGAAGAAGAGGAAAGAAAGAAAGAAAGAAAGAAAGAAAGAAAGAAAGAAAGAAAGAAAGAAGAAAGAAAGAAAGAAAGAAGTGAGGGAGGAAGGAAGGAAGAAAGGAAGGAAGGAAGGAAGGAAGGAAGGAAGGAAGGAAGGAAGGAAGGAAGGATGGAAGGAAGAAAAGAAAGGAAGGCGAAGGAAGGGAGAAGAGAAGAAAGAAAGAAAGAAAGAAAGAAAGAAAGAAAGAAAGAAAGAAAGAAAGAAAGAAAGAAAGAAAGAAAGAAAGAAAGAAAGAAAGAAAGAGAAAGAAGAGAAGGAAGAAGAAAGAAGAAAGAAAGGAAGAAGAAAGAAGAAGAAGAAGAAAGAAGAAGAGGAAAGAGGAAAGGAGAGAAAGAAGAAGAGAAGAAAGAGGAAAGAAGAAGGAAGAAAAGAAAGAAGAAAGAAAGAAAGAAAGAAAGAAAGAAAGAAAGAAAGAAAGAAAGAAAGAAAGAAAGAAAGAAAGAAAGAAAGAAAGAAAGAAAGAAAGGAAAGAAAGAAGAGAAAGAAAGAAAGAAAGAAAGAAAGAAAGAAAGAAAGAAAGAAAGAAAGAAAGAAAGAAAGAAAGAAAGAAAGAAAGAAAGAAAGAAAGAAAGAAAGAAAGTTATATAAGTTAAGAAAAAGAAAAAAATGAATTCATATAAGTTAAAAGAAAGAGGGAGGAAGAAAGGAAAAAAGAAAGAAAGTTAGGCAGTTATGTAGTTATACATTAGATAGCCAGATATACATTACAGTATGTGTTATTTCATAAAAACGATTGTCACATGTCTATTACTAGCGTACAATTGAAGTGAAGTGTTGCAGTGTGTTGTATTTGCTCCTTCCTATACTGTACAGTGTATAGATGTCCAAGTTGTGTTGTAGTTCTATGTAGAGGGGTGCTCAGAAGATTGTATATAGTGTGTTGTATGAGGATAGTATAGGATAGTATGGAAGGTGTGGGAAGGGTTCTAGGAGGGGACAGACAGAAAGTAGATGTGGAGTGTGGTGGCCCTGTGGTAATGTGAGTGTTTGTTAATTAGAGGAGGATGACAAAGGAGTCCTGGCAGCAATCTATCCTGGCCCCAGTGTAGGATGTCTGTAGCAAAACGCACGCTGTCAGCTGGTGAGCGCACTCTCTATTCAGGACAGTCCTTAGGGAGCTGAGTCCCAAATCTAACACCACCTCTCCCCCCTTCTAACATCCAGTGCCCTGACACCACTAATAATAATAATCACTACCCCCCACCTACTCAGCCTTTATTCATCAGAAGCAATGACAGCACCATGCTCCTTCCTCCTGCTCCCTCCTCCTACTCCCTCCAAACATCAGCCCTGACTGCTGTCACTGAGCTCTACACCTCCCAACTACATTGTATTACACAGACCTCAGTCTATGGAGGATCCCTCCCTCCCTGCACAGCACCAAGCTTCTATTCCCCAATCTGCTAAGAGATGTAGCCCATAGCAACCACATAGCATCTCTGGTTACTATGGGGTTCTGGTTAATACTGTACATCAAGAGAAAGGGGGTTTTTGGGACTATATCAGACCCAGACAGGTTGATTTACTAGTAGCAAGCATCCACTTAGCAAAGGGAAACTCTGGATTGTGACCATCCCATAGAGAATAAGAAACAAAAAACAAGACTTTGCATTGTACACAATTAGGTGACCAAAGTGGAGAAGACAGCAGTTCTGTACTCTTTTAGTAGGTTTGTTTACTAAACTAAGTAGAAAACATAAAACTTAGCAAAGGGAAAATGTCATTTTCAATATCCAATAGAAAGTAAAGTTAAGAAAAATTGATTTTGACCTAGTTAGATAATCAGAGTTAATACACCATTCTCAGTGGCTGTTCGTCTATAGAGGGCGCTGGAGCGCCGCCCCTTCTGGTTCTCGCACCGCAAATAACATAGATTCATGCATTGCATGAATCTATGTTATTCTTGCCGGCCGCTGGTCTATTCAGATGGCCGGACCTTGAGCGCCGGCCACCTGAATAACGACAGCTGGTTGGCTGTGTGGAAGTGCCTATCAGAGCCAGCAGCTCTGATAGGCTTTCGGAGTACAGCCCTCAGACTTCCGGATGCTTATCCAGGGAACGTACAGTGGGTGCGTTCCTTGGATAAGACTGACAGGCGTCTCAGCCAATCAGGTTCACCGGTGGTGACAATGGGCACAGTGGGGACAATGGGCTCAGTGGTGACAATTGGCACAGTGGTAACAATGGGCACAGTGGGGACAATGGGCACAGTGGCGGCAATTAAAGGGCACAGTGACATCAATGGGCACAGTGGCGACAATAGGCACAGTGTCGACAACTAAAGGGCACAGTGGTGACAATTGATGGCACAGTGGCTGCGTTTGATGGCATGGCACAGTGGTGCGAATTGATGGCACAGTGGCTGCGTTTGATGGCATAGTGGCTGCATTTGATGGCATTGAACAGTGGTGACAATTGATGGCACAGTGGCTGCGTTTGATGGCATAGTGGCTGCATTTGATGGCATTGAACAGTGGTGACAATTGATGGCACAGTGGCTGCGTTTGATGGCATGGCACAGTGGCTGCGTTTGATGGCATGGCACAGTGGCTGCGTTTGATGGCATGGCACAGTGGCTGCGTTTGATGGCATGGCACAGTGGTGCGAATTGATGGCACAGTGGCTGCGTTTGATGGCATGGCACAGTGGCTGCGTTTGATGGCATGGCATGGCACAGTGGTGACAATTGATGGCACAGTGGCTGCATTTGATGGGCACAGTGAGGCTGCAATTTTTTTTCTTTTTTTTTTTACTTCTTTTTTTGCGCTATAAACAAAAATAGAGCGACAATTTTGAAAAAATGCAATATTTTTTACTTTTTGCTATAATAAATATCCCCAAAAAATATATATATATTTTTCCTCAGTTTAGACCGATATGTATTCTTCTACATATTTTTGGTAAAAAAAAAATCACAATAAGTGTTTATTAATCGGTTATAGCGTCTACAAAATAGGTGATAGTTTTATGGCATTTTTGTTAATATTTTTTTTTTACTAGTAATGTCGGCCATCAGCGTTTTGTATCGTGACTACGACATTATGCTGGACACATCGGACACTTTTGACACATTTTTGGGACCATTACCATTTTACAGCGATCAGTGATTTAAAAATGCACTCATTACTGTGAAAATGACACTGGCAGTGAAGGGGTTAACCACTAGGTGGCGCTGTAGGGGTTAAGTGTGCCCTAGTGTGTGATTCTTACTGTAGGGAGGCGTGGCCTGGCGTGACACATCACTGAACGTCGTTCCCTATGACAGGGAACAGACGATCACTGAAACTGCCACTAGGAAGAATGGCGAAAGGTTTGTTTACACTTACCTCTCCCCGTTCTTCAGCTCTGTGAACCGATCGTGGGACACCGGTGGCGATTGGGTCTGCGCGTCCCGCGGTCACGGAGCTTATGCCGAGCCGTGCCGCTCTGCCGATGTATATTGTCATGCGGCGGTCCATAAGCAGTTAAAGGCATTTTTTTTTTAAAAAACACAATAATGTCATAGTTACCTACTTTATGCAGTTAGTTTTGCACAGAGCAGCCCGGATGCTTCTCTTTTTGGGTCCCTCGCCAGAACGCTTGGCCCCTCCCTCCCGCCAAGTGCCTTGAGACCAAGCAGGCTTACTCCTGAGCCGCTGTTCTGCATGTCCGTTCACACACAGAGCTGCTGTGCTGCCCAGCCCCCTATCTCTCCTCATTGGCTCACTGGCCGTGATTGACAGCAGCGGGAGCCAATGAACGCTGGATGAAAATGAGGTTCAGGTAAGAATTAGGGGGTGCTGAGGGAGGGGGGTGCTGATGCATAAGGAAGGTTTTCTACCTTCATGCATAGAATGCATGAAGGTAAAAAATAAACCTTGAGTCTTTAGAACCATCATATACTATACAATCTGATTGTACAATCTCCTTTAGGCCTCTTTTACATGGGTGATCAAGGTTTTACTGCCCCCCCCCCCCACCCCATTCCGGCCACCCACCTACACAACAGCTGTAGGAGACTTTTTCATGGCTGCGCCAAATGTAATGCAACATTGCGAGCTAACAGGCAGGGCTTGTAGTTGTGGCACATTAGCCCCAACATAAATTTCCGCACATTAAAAAAGGAAAAAAGGAAAACAGGCATTCAAGAGATGGCAGGATTGCCTAAATTCCTGACAGCGGCTGCTTAGGCGTGCTCTGAAAAGCAATACACAGCAGATCACTATTCAGAGAATTACCTAGTGTGAACCTAGTTTTAACCACTTACCCAATGGGCACTTAAACCCCTTCCAGTTTTCAGCTTTCAGTGCTCTCACATTTTAAATGACAATTACTCAGTCATCTAACACAGTACCCATATGAAATTTGTATCCTTTTTTTTTTTTTACACAAATAGAGCTTTCCTTTGGTGGTATTTAATCACCACTTGTGTGTGTGTGTGTGTGTGTGCTATAAGTGAAAAAAGACTGATTTTTTGGTAAAAAAAAATGCATTTTACTTAATTTCTGTTGTAAAATTTAGCAAATTAATATTTTTTCTTCATAATTTTTGGCCAAAATGTATATGGCTACATACTGATTTTTGGTAAAACTAACTAATTTTAGGTTGTTTACCTAAGTCGTACGTGAATAGGGCTGTACGTAGGTTACGTACAGTGATTCGACGTATCCTAGGCGTTTGTCCCAATGTGATTCTGCGCATGCATACTGGGATGCATCCAAGAGCCGACTCATGCGCAGTTCGTTTTTTAAAGCTCAACCCATCAATGGCATGGGGTCACGCTTCATTATAATATATCACGCCCACTTCCAGCTAACGACGACAACTATACCCTACGCCGGCGCAACGTTGAGCGCATATTCTTTGTGAATAGCAGGCTTGCCTCTCAAGGTTGCGCTGGCGTAGCGTAAAGAAGATACGCTACGGCGGCATAAAGATGCGCTGTTCTACGTGAATCTCCCCCATTGAGTCTACAAGCTATGGTGCCAATTATTGAAAATTGATCACACCTGATGTACTCATTGAGACACTAAGGGCCCTTTCACACTGGTGCGTTTTTGCAGCATTTTTGCCGCGTTTTTGCGGTAAAAAGAGTGCTATTAAAACGCTCACAAAATGCTCCCTATGCCCCTCTCCATTGAAATGAATTAAAAAAAACGTGGTAAAAAAGCTGTAAAAACGCGGTAAAATCGCGGTGTTTTGCCGCGATTTTACCGCGTTTTAACCACTTTTTTAATTCATTTCAATGGAGAGGGGCATTGGGGGCGTTTTAATAGCGCGATTTTACCGCGAAAACGCGTCAAAAACGCGGCAAAAACGCACTAGTGTGAAACACACTAGGGCGACACGACTTCCAGCACGACTTTCAGAAGCAACTCCAACACGACTTGAGCATGAACTACAGGGCGATCTGGGGAGATTTACAACACGACTTGAAGTCGTCTCCAGGAGAGGAGACATTCCAGTGGCCAATAAAACAACAATCAGCTCTGGGAGAGGGAGGGGGAGGGAGGGGTTTGCCTGAGAAATGTATGTTATCTTTCTGGAAAGTAGCTTCAGTTAAGACAGTGATCAGACTTGGAAGCGACTTCCATTGAAATCAATGGGTACAAATCGCCTACAAGTCGGATTGAAGTCGTACAAGAACCTTTTCAAAAGTCGGAGCGACTTGAGTAGTGTGTATTAACACCGCACCCATTCACTTGCATTGTTTTTCTCTACAGCGCGACTTGGGATGACTTGAGGCGACTTCAAGTCGGATCCCAAGTCGCCCCAGTGTGAACCAACTCTAACAAGTTAGGAAAGTATAAATATCCCCCAAATGGCCCCTTTTTGGAAAGTAGACCATCCAAGGTATTTAGTAAGAGGCAAGATGAGTTTTTTGAAGTTGTAGTTTTTTCCCACAATTATATGCAAAATTAAGATTTGTCTTTCTTTTTCCCCCCACCAAAATTGTCATATTAACCACTTAAGACCCGGACCTTAAGGCAGGTAAAGGACCTGGCCAGTTTTTGCGATTCGGCACTGCGCCGTTTCAACTGACTATTGCGCGGTCATGCGACGTGGCTCCCAAACAAAATTGGCGTCCTTTTTCCCCCACAAATAGAGCTTTCTTTTTGGTGATATTTGATCACCTCTGCAGTTTTTATTTTTTTGCGCTATAAACAAAAATAGAGCGACAATTTTGAAAAAAATGCAATATTTTTTACTTTTTGCTATAATAAATATCCCCCAAAAATATATAAATTTTTTCTTTTGTTCCTCAGTTTAGGCCGATCTGTATTCTTCTACCTATTTTTGCAAAAAAAAAAATCGCAATAAGTGTTTATCGATTGCTTTGTGCAAAATGTATAGAATTTACAAAATAGGGGATAGTTTTTTTGCATTTTTATAAAAAAAATGTTTTACTACTAATAGCGGCGATTAGCATTTTTTTTTCGTGACTGCGACATTATGGGGAACACATTGGACAATTTTGACACATTTTTGGGACCATTGTCAATTTCACAGCAAAAAAATGCATTAAAAATGCATTGTTTACTGTGAAAATGACAATTGCAGTTTAGGAGTTAACCACTAGGGGGAGCTGAAGGGGTTAAGTGTGACCTCCTATGTGTTTCTAACTGTAGGGGTCAGGGCTGGACGCGTGACGTCCTTGATCGTGTTTCCCTATATCAGGGAACACACGATCAATGACAGCGCCACAGTGAAGAACAGGGAAGCTGTTTACACACAGCTCTCACCGTTCTTCAGCTCCAGGGAACGGTCGCAGGACTCCAGCGGCGATCAGGTCCGCGGGTCCCACGGCTGCGGTCACGGAGCTTCGGACCCACGGCTGGGCACTTAAAGAGGACGTACAGGTATGTGCTTGTGCCCAGCCATGCCATTCTGCCGACGTATATCTGCAGGAGGCGGTCCTTAAGTGGTTAACAGGTTATTTCTGTCACATGGTACATGTGTGGGACTTTTTCACAGCCTAGCCACATAGAGAGACCCAACATGCAGGGAGCACCATCAGGTGTTCTAGGAGCATAAATTACCCATATCATTTCTTGACTACCTATAACACTTTTGAAGGTCCTGGAGAACCAGGAAAATGAAAACGCCCATAAAATAACCCCATTTTGGAGAGCAAACACCCCAACACATACATAATCTAGGAGGCATAATGAGTCTTTTGAACATGTTGTTTTTATACAGAAGTTTTTGGAAAATGTGGAAAGAAAGTGGTGATTTTTTTAAATATTTCTAACACATAGCATGTACATCGCAAATATTTCACCCCAAAATATATTCTGCTGCTCCTCCTGAGTATGGTGATACCACATGTGTGAGATCTTTCCACAGCCTGGCCACGTACAGACGCTAAACATGCAGGGAGCACCAACAGGATGAGCACTGATGTGGCATAATTGAGGCATGGATGAGCATGGATGAGGTACACATGAGGCATGGATGGGCACGGATGAGGGATGGTATGACACAGATGTTGCATTGATGAGGCAAGGATGAGCACTAATGTGGTATGGATGGAGCATGGATGAGGTATGGATGGGCACAAGGGATGGTCCCGTTGTTTGAATCAAACATAAGTTCGACTTGAACATCGGGTGTTTGTCCGGAAACAAACTGAACATATGGGGTTTTCGCTGCAAATTTGAGCACCGCAGAGAGCCCCATAATGCCACTGTGTGATCGCAATGCATTGACGGCTGCTGATTGGCCTGCATGTTTTGGCCAATCACAGCACATTCTACTGTGAGGGCCATGATTGGCCAAAGGCAGGGTGTCTTTGGCCACTCATGGCTCAGGGGGCTAGTCTAGGCCCCACACTACAGAAGGCTGCTTACACAGTGGCCATATGTAGTGTGACACATGGAGGAGACAGAGAACTTGAGCTAGATTAGGCAGGTTAGGTAGTGGCATGAAGGCAGTTTATATATATATATATATATATATATATATATATATATATATGATTCTTTCTCTGATTGGATGATATGCACACTGCTCCATTTCATGCACTAAACTAAGCAAAGTTCCAGTTCTTTAGTACATCAACTACAGAGTGTAGAGCCCTAGAACATACCGTATCTCACAAAAGTGAGTACACCCCTCACATTTTGTAAATATTTGTATATCTTTTCATGTGACAACACTAAAGAAATGACACTTTGCAACAATGTAAAGTAGTAAGTGTACAGCTTGTATAACAGTGTAAATTTGCTGTCCCCTCAAAATAACTTAACACACAGCCATTAATGTCTAAACAGCTGGCAACAAAAGTGAGCACACCCCTAAGTGAAAATGTCCAAATTAGCCATTTTCCATCCCCGGTGTCATGTGACTTGTTAGTGTTACAATGTCTTAGGTGTGAATGGGGAGCAGGTGTGTTAAGTTTGGTGTCATCACTCCCTGTCTCTCATACTGGTCACTAGACAGGACAGATTCTACTGAGAACAGGCCTCGCCATGGTCCACCAAAGAAGTTGAGTGCACGTGTTCAGCATCATATCAATCATATCCAGAGGTTGTCTTTGGAAAATAGACATATGAGACATAGACATATGTGTTACAATGTCTGAGGTGTGAATGGGGAGCAGGTATGTTAAGTTTGGTGTTATCACTCCCTCTCTCTCATACTGGTCACTAGACAGGACAGATTCTACTGAGAACAGGCCTCGCCATGGTCCACCAAAGAAGTTGAGTGCACGTGTTCAGCATCATATCCATCATATCCAGAGGTTGTCTTTGGAAAATAGACATATGAGCAGAGCTTTTTTTCTCAGAAAATAGGTGCAGGAACTCAACCACGACCCCGTTCAGATTTCACAAACAGTAGAAGGGTCTTAAAGGGGCATTAAATACCAGAATTGCACTAATACAGAGTGCAGAGTTCAGGGGGGTTACACACAGAGTGAAGAGCTGGCACTTGTAAACACAGAAACCAGACTCTTGTGTTTACAAGTGATTGTGGTGAGCAGGCACCAAAGGGTCTGAGCCAAAGGTGGTGGAACTGAGTTCCACCAAGTTCCCCCAGAAAAAAAGCCCTGCATATGAGACATAGACATATGAGTGCTGCCAGCATTGCTACAGAGGTTGAAGGTGGCCTGTCAGTGCTCAGACCATACACCGCACACTGCATCAAATTGGTCTGCATGGCTGTTGTCCCAGAAGGAAGCCTCTTCTAAAGATGATGCACAAGAAGCCGTGCAAACAGTTTACTGAAGACAAGCAGACTAAGGACATAGATTACTGGAACCATGTCCCGTGGTCTGATGACCAAGATAAACTTATTTGGTTCAGATGGTGTCAAGTGTGTGTGGCGGCAACAAGGTGAGGAGTACAAAGACAAGTGTGTCTTGCCTACAGTCAAGCATGGTGGTGGGAGTGTCATGATCTGGGGCTGCATGGTGCTGCCAGCACTGGGGAGCTACAGTTCATTGAGGGAACCATGAATGCCAACATGTACTGTGACATACTGAAGCAAAGCATGATCCCCCCCTCCCTTCGGAGACTGGGCTGCAGGGTAATATTCCAACATATTACTGACCCCGGGCCCAAACACATCTCCAAGACGAGCACTGCCTCACTAAAGAATCTGAGGGTAAAGGTGATGGACTGGCCAAGCATGTCTCCAGACCTAAACCCTATTGAGCATCTGTGGGGCATCCTCAAACGAAAGGTGAAGGAGCACAAGATCTCTAACATCCACCAGCTCCGCAATGTCATCATGGAGGAGTGGCAGAGGACTCCAGTGGCAACCTGTGAAGCTCTGGTGAACTCCATGCCCAAGAGGGTTAAGGCAGTGCTGGAAAATAACGATGACCACACAAAATACTGACACATTGGGCCCAATTTGGACATTTTCACTTAGGGGTGTACTCACTTTTGTTGCCAGCGGTTTAGACATTAATGGCTGTGTGTTGATTTATTTTGAGAGGACAGCAAATGTACACTGTTATACAAGCTGTACATCCACTACTTTGCATTGTAGCAAAGTGTCATTTCTGCAGTGTTGTCACATGAAAAGATATAATAAAATATTCACAAAAATGTGAGGGGTGTACTCACTTTTGTGAGATTGTATACAGTACATAGTAGTGAGTTGCAATAGTTTCTCCTGACTTTATAAAGAGAAACATTGGCTAATCCTCCAACTGCTCATAAATCATATATATATAATAAAAAACTCTGATACCTCATTGAACTTATCTTTCCTCATACTATTTGAAGAGAAAGCTGTGCACAGTGTCATTGATTCTTATCATAGTCTGTTTATGTATATGGATGCCTGCCTTTATAATGTGAGCTCATTTCAAGACAGGGAACTTTCTGATAGCTAGATTAACACCTTGTCTAGTAGAAATGACCTGAATTTGATTCATATAAATCAGTGGTTCTTAACCTGGGGGTCCATTGACAATTTGCCAGGGGTCACCAAATCCTTGGCTGTTCCTGAAGCCTGCACTGCTCGCCCAGCCTTTTTTGCGGCCTCCCAGCTGGGCTGTTCCTGGAGCCAGCAGCCGCCCACTTAGCCTCTTTGCAGCTGCCCATTCAGTGCACATGGGCAGAGATTAGAGGTCAGCTGACTGGTCTGGAAAGTGAAGTGGGAGGGGCTGGAGGAGACCCCATTTTCTGATTTCAGCATAGATGTCACTAGTGCGAGACACCACAAAGTCGGAGGCACAGTGAGTAACACTACATGTGATTATAGTTGCCATTAAAAGTCCCCACTACAGTTCTCAGATCAGCAGATGACCTTGATCAGAGCACCTAAGTTGGCTGATCAAACCCCCCCCCGGGAATGCCACTGATTCCAACTCCTTACAAGCACTGCCACTCATCCCATTCCCCCCAACCAAGGAGTAGGAGAAAGAATAAAAATAGAAAATACATGGAAGAGAGAGGAAAAGAGGGGGAGGAACAAAGAAAAAAGGAGAGAAAGAATAAGAGAAAGAACAAGAAAGATGGCTAAAGAGAGGGATGGGGGGGGGGGGGGGACAACAAGAAATTAGGATAGAGAGATAAAAGGAAAAGAAAGGAGAACCAAGAGAAAGAGTGGTACAATACCTGTCTGCGAGAATGTGTTTCCAGCACAACCACATATCGCTGGTTCTCGGCGACAGGGTGCCGACATCTCGCACTCGCTGCAATAGGAAAATCACATTCCAGCGAGCGCAAGATAGAAGCGACGGGGATCCGACTTGGATTCCCGCCAATTCTAGACGCTGTGTTTGGTATGAATCATTTTAAATAAAAAAACGGCATGGGTTCCCCTTCAGGAGCATACCAGGCCCTTAGGTCTGGTATAGATTGTAAGGAGAACCCCCCAAAGCTGAAAAAACGGCGTGGGGGTTCCCCCAAAATCCATACCAGACCCGAATCCGAGCACGCTGCCCGTCCAGTCAGGAAAGGAGTGGGGATGAGCGAGCGCCCCCCCCCCCTCCTGAGCCGTACCAGACCACATGCCCTCAACATGGGGGGGTGGGTGCTTTGGGGCAGGGGGTGCCCTGTGGCCCCCCCACCCCAAAGCACCCTGTCCCCATGTTAATAAGGACAGTGCCTCTTCCCGACAACCCTGGCCGTTGGTTGTCGGGGTCTGCGGGCGGGGGGCTTATCGGAATCCAGGAGCCCCCTTTAATAAGGGGGCACCCAGATACCGGCCCCCCACCTCCAGGGTCTTCTTTTGACTTTGGGGTCGTCCTTCGTCTTCTCCGCTTTCTATTTCTGCTCTCAGGTGTTGTCTCCGCACTCCCGGTTCTTCTCCCGCTCTCCGGTGCCTTCATCCTTCTGCCGGGCTGTGCCATGTTCTTTTACTAGCGGCGGCCAGCCCGGTCTTCCTCGTCGCCTTCTTCCCTTTTCTTTTCTTCCGATGTTGACTCGACGCTCCTTCCCGCTGTAATGACGGGAGCAGAGCTGTATCCTGGCCTAGGCCAACAAGGCCCAGGCCTAGGACAGCACGTTGCAGGGGGGCAGTACAGAAAGAGTCTCCGCCGGCTTGCACTAGAGAGGCAAGCATTCCGCAACTGTAGGGGGGCGGAGCTTCTAATTTTGACTGTCCTATCATCCTGGACCACAAACCTTCCTCACTGTGCTATATGTTTTCTGCTGTACCATTGGCATGGTTATATCTTTTTAGACCTCTCCATAAAATTATCAGAATTTTGTGCCTAAAGTAGAACTATAGGAACACTTTTCTATTTAATTTTGGATAGAGTAAGGGTAAGGTAAGAGAAGAGCAGGTCTTTAACAGCAAGGGGTGTGGCCTTTACAGGAAAGGGGTGGGTCATATTTAAATTAGGGGGTGCACGAGTTTAGTCAGGCCTAGGGCAGCACAAAACCTAAATACATCCCTGGACGGGAGTGCGGTGTGCAACGATTTATATAGGCCTCTTATGACGTCACAGTCCCAGCATGCTCCGGGTGGTGACAAAATAATTACCCTGCCCCCTTATGTCGTCACCACCCGGAGCATGCTGAGGTGAGTGTGAAATGTGTCCTGTTGTAGCTCCAACATGTTTTAGTTCTCTGGTACTGCCACCAATGTTTTCTTCTTCCGATCTTCTCTGGTCTTCTTCCACCACTGATATCTTCTTCCTCTGCTGATGTCTTCATCCTCCAGTCTTCTCCTACTGCTGATGTCTTCTGCCTCCAGTGATATCTTTTCCCTCCGCCGATGTCCCCATAGTAGCTCCAATTTGTCTTCTTACTCCGGTACCACCACCAATGTCTTCTTTCTCCGGCTCCACCACCGATGTCTCCTTCGTCCAGTCTTCTTCCTCCACTGATGTCTTCTCCCTCCGCCAATGTCTTTTCCACCCGCTAATGTATTCTTCCTCCGGTGTTCTTCCTTCGCTGATGTCTTCTCCCTCCCCTGATGTCTTCTTCCGCCACCCCGCTAATAATAAAAAAAAAGTTCTCCTCCATCCCTGGCTCCCTCCGTTGTGTCAGCTCTGGTGTCTGCCATTTCCTTTATAGCCATGGGGCTTGGTCATTCGGTGATATCACTGGTCAGATGGTTACATGCATCGGAAATTCCATCAGCAAAAGTCCGATGTGAGCTTTTGAACTTTTGAAATTCCAACCGTGTGTATGCTCCATCCTACTTTTGCTGTCAGAATTTCCGCCAACAAAAGATTGAGAGCTGGTTTCAGACGGAAAAAAATCCTATCGGAAAATCTGATCATCTGTAGCAATTCCGACACATGCTCGGAAACAATTTGACGTATGCTCGAAAGCATTGAACTTAATTTTCTCGGCTCGTCATACCATTGTACGTCACCGCGTTCTTGACGGACGAAAGTTCAGAGAACTTTTGTGTGATCATGTGCATGCAAGCTGAGCTTGAGCGGAATTCCGTTGGAAAAACCATTGAAGATTTTTCTGTTGGAAAATCTGATCGTGTGTACGTGGCATAAAGCCTCATACACACGGTCAAATTTTCCGCAGACAAAGCGTAGGACTTTTGTCTGAAGGGCGTTGGCCAGGAATTTGTCTTGCATTCAAGCGACACACAATTGTTGGCCAACAAACATAAAATTACATGTTTTTTAAGCTCTTTAGCGTCACCCTTTGGGCACCTTCTGCTAATGTCGTGTTTGGTGAGCATTGATTCCGAGTATGCGCGTGGTTGTACTTTGGACTTTTGTCTGACGGACTTGTGTACACACGCTCAGCAAATCCGACAACAGGCAATTGTCCATGGAAAATTTTAAAGCCTGCCATCCAACATTTGTCCGCGGAAAATCCGCCAACAATTGTCAAATGGAGCATACAAATGGTCTGATTTTCTGCCAACAGCCTGTCATCACACAATTCCTGTTGGAAAATCCAATCGGGTGTATGAGACTTAAGGGTCCTTATACACACTTAAGGCCTGTACACACGATCGGATATTCTGACAACAATTGTGTGATTGACGTATTTTGTTGGATAATCCAACCGTCTGTATACTCCATCGGACAATTGTTGTCGAAATTTACAACAACAAATGTTGGGTGGTCATGCTCTCAAATTGTCCGACAGCAAATGTGTTCCATCAGATTAGCCGATCGTGTGTACACAAGTCTGTTGGACTACAATCCAAAGTACAGACACGCATGCTCCGAACCAATATTAAGCATAAGACAACATTAGCAAAAGTTTCCCAAAGGGTGGCGCTAAAGAGCTGAAAAACCACATAGTTTTGTGTATGTTGGCTGAAAAAGTTCTGCCGTCTGTATGCAGAACAAGTTCACAGGCAAACGCCCTTCGGACAAAAATCCATGGATTTGTCTGATGAAAGTCCGATCGTTTGTATGAGGCTTAAATCTGACCATACACTGCAATCAACTTTAGATTTACATCTTTTTAGATTTGTAATATAAGCACCAGCCTAAACTATCCAATCAATTTGTATCCAATCAAGCAGGCACTTTAGCCTTGTACACACGATCGGATTATCCAATGGGAATTGTGTGATGACAGGTTGTTGTCTGAAAATCTGACTGTTTGTACGCTCCATCGGACAATTGTTGTCGGATTTTCCACCAACAAATGTGGGATAGCATGCTTTAAAATTGTCCGTCAACAAATGTGTGTTGTCGGATTATCTGATCGTGTGTACACAAGTCCGTCGGAGAAAACACCAAAGTACAAACACGCATGCTCAGAAGCAATGCTCATCATAACACAACATTAGCAGAAGTTTCCCAAAGGGTGGCGCTAAAGAGCTGAAAAAACACATAGTTTTGTTTGTATGCAATACAAATTCATGGCCAATGCCCTTTGGACAAAAGTCTTACGTTTTGTCCGATGAAAATCCGATCGTGTGTATGAGGCTTTACATTGCATAGCTGTTGATAGATCTAATGGTAGCCCTGCATGCTTTGTTTATATTATCAAATTAACACGCGATTCAATAAAAACAATACAAACCGCAAACAAATAGTCATAACGTGTCTTTTTATTAATTAAGACTCAATTTAGATTTGGTTTGATCAACTTTGATATTTTGTTCATAAATCTGATCACATTTCTATTTATCAGATTAGGATACATAGCCAAAACAAAAATGCGATTGATTACTTGTGATTTTAAATTACAATCACATGTTATCATTTAAAATCCACTTCCCTGTGTGTGGCATATCAATGGAATGGATTGTTTAGCGTTCATCAGCACAGAAATGCTTTGGTCATAATTTTGATTGTATTTCAGTTATTCATGGAATTTAATGGAAAAAACAGAGATGTGACCGATATCTTATGATTAGTGATGGGCTAGATGTTTGATGGGCCCTGCCCCATTCTGACATCATGTGACGTCACATGACATCAAAAGGGGGTGGGGCCACCTGGTTACGTCACCACGTGGCCCCCGCACTTGCCTAAATAGGAGCTGTCAAACCGAAGGGACAGCAGTTGGCGAAGGCCTCCCATGGAGCCAGAGCGTTTTGCATTATTTCAATTTATCGGGTCCATCGGATGGCGTGATTGACGGTGGATTTACACCGTGGGACACTTTTTTTTTCCTTTTTTCATAAAGGACTTGTCAAAAACTGTCTCTTGTGGTTTTTACTTTTTGACACCTTTATGGTGAATGGGTAGGGGTACAGTGTACCCGATACCCATTCATATGGGGGGGGGGGGCTGGGATCTGAGGGCCCACTTGTGGCTTTCAGCTTCCGAATAGCCACCCACCCGCAGAACCCTAACAACCACCCAAATCATAGTTTTAATTTTAATTTTTTTTTGCAACGATACATGTCACCCTGGGCATTACCCGTACTCCCATACACTTTTTAAGGCAATAACTTGCATATAAGTCTTCAAAAATTAGGCCTTTTTTTTTATGTTTGTATCCCATAGACTTTGATAAGGTTTGCATATTCGCTAGAACGTTTTGCCGGTTCGAGGTGTTCTGGTGCAAACCAAACCGGGGGGTGTTCAGCCCATCCTTACTTGTAATCATATCTTGAGTTGTACATTATGGATTGATTATTCCTATCGGGAGAGATCGTTCGGAATCAGTAATTTATTGAAGCATGTGTGGCCACCATAAGGGAGATAGTACAATTAGATTGTAACATGCATGGCGATCTTTTGACATAAATGGTGAAACAGTGTGGCGCAAACAAACATGATATGATGACATGATATTCTTCTGAGCCTATCTATGACAGTCGGAGCTGTCTATTTATCTGCTGAATGGCAGAATCGAGACTCTTGATTGTATACCATGCTTTGTGACTCCTTGAGGATCAATTGACGTCCTGTTGGATATTTAGGTCCGCGCTGTAGCCGTCATTCAGCTATAGCACGGGCCTCAAGTAGTCAAAACCAATAAAAACACTCACATGGTAGAGCACTCAAAGCCGAGTGCTGGTGATCAGACAGAAAACGCTATCAAGCGTATGCAGTGAAGCGGTGATCGCGGGTGACGTCAGCACGTAACTCCTCCCCTCGTACGTTATGTCCCATGGGCGGGACTTCATCAGCATCGGGTATACCGATGCTGATATACTTCTGAGCCTATCTATGACAGCCGGAGCTGTCTATTTATCTGCTGAATGCCAGAATCGGGACTCTTGATTGTATACCACGCTTTGTGACTCCTTGAGGGTCGAATGATTGAGGTGAGAGGCCATCTGTTTCTGTTGGTGGAGGATCTTTCTTTGGTCACTTGATTGGAATCTGCACCGTTTTAATGGAATTCATCTGGATTTCTCTTTTACACAATCACTGATGGACTTTTGTATCTTTATTTTTTCTACGCTTACTCATGGACTTCTGTTAATTCACATTTCATTTTTATTGTTTGTTTGCGCCGCACTGTTTCACCATTTATGGATTTTTGGGAATTTTATTTGAATGTATCCTTAGTGCTGGTTAGCATATTTTGTATTTTACTATTGTTTTTTTCCAGCGCTGAATAGTTTCTTTCATAAATGATCTTTAGACATATGCCATAATTTAGGGCAGTGGTCTCCAAATTGTGGCCCATGGGCCAGATGCGGCCTTTTACCTGCCTTTATCTGTCCCACTGGTAAGAGGATGGCGCAGTATTCCTTTCCACTGACAACCAAAGATTGGGCTCTATTCCTCCTGCTGATACCAACCCTTGGGCTCTATTCCTTCTACTGACACCAATGATTGGGTTCTATTCCCCCTGATGACATCAACGATGGAGCTCTATTCCTACCACTGACACCAACGATTGGGCTCTATTCTTTCCACTGACACCAATGATTGGGCTCTATTCCTTCCACTGACACCAACGATTGGGCTCTATTCCTTCCACTGACACCAACAATTGGGCTCTATTCCTTCCACTGACACCAACGATGGGGCTCTATTCCTTCCACTGACACCAACGATAGGGCTCTATTCCTTCCAGTGACACCAATGATTGGGCTCTATTCCTTTCACTGACAACAATGATAGGGCACTCCTCCATCTGACACCAACAATGAGGCACTATTCCTCCATCTGACACCAACGATGAGGCACTATTCCTCCCACTAATACCAATGATGGGACATTGTTTAGTCCCACTGACGCCAGGGTATTTTCTATTCCACCTGGCCACATTTGTCCTCCTAAAGTCTGAAGGAAAGTAAAATGGAACTTTGTTTAGAACAATTGAAGACCCCTGGTTTAGGGCATCAAAGGGGGTCATTATACAGCAGCTGATGTCCCTGCAATCCCTGACAAGGGAGGGTTAAGTCCCAAAGACGGAAAATGAAACAAAAGCAGGAATTCAGTGTCAGGTCAGAATAAGCTGTTTGAAAACTTGCAATCCAAAACCTAGCGAGTTGGTAGGTGAGTGAATGCTAAAGAGCCCCATCACTACTGTATGCTGTCCAGAGTGCTGCTAGGAGATGTGTATCCTCTATTCAGGAGCAATACCCACAGGGAGTCAGGAGATACTCAACCTGCAATAAGTGAAGCTCTCTTCATCACAAATGAATTGCCTCTTTCACCTGTAGCTTTCAGCCTGTGTATGAAAAGAGAAGACACAGAATATAACAGAGCAGGGAACGCAGGCTTCTGAAGTGGTGTCAGGTGACCGGCTTTAGCAAGACAAGAAGTGTTATAGGACAAGTTTGCATACGTGTGCCTAAAAGACATCATTTTGGGAATGACTCACCTGGGTTACTTTGCTAAAGCTATAAAGGCTGTTAACCTAGAAAAGTAAATATTCCCTTTACAAAGTGTATGTTCATTGACTTAAAGAGGATGTAATGCTATTTTCTAAATTGGTTCCTTTAAGCTAGTGCATTGTTGGTTCACTTACCTTTTCCTTCAATTTCCCTTCTAAATTTTTTTTTTCTTTGTCTGAATTTCTCACTCCCTGTTTCTCCTCAGTAAACTTGCCCACATCATCTGGCTGGGGGTTAGTCAGCCAGAACAGCTTACTGAACACCTTACTGAGGAGGAACAGGAAGTGAGAAATTCAGACAAAAAAAAACATTTAGAAATTGAAGGAAAAGATAAGTGAACCAACAATGCACTAGCTTAAAGAAACCTACTTAGAAAATAAAAAAACAAACTTTTACAACCCATTTAAAGTGCTTCTTAAAGTGAAGTTTCCATCCCAAAAAAATGTTTTTTTCATTATTGTGCTCATTACACCTAAAAAAGAAAAAAAGAAAAAAAATGTTTTACTCATCTGGAAATGCCTGTTGCTATGCGGTCCTACGAAATCTGCCTTTGGAATCACCTAGGATTCTGACATCATCTCCCTCTAATGCTCCTGGGAAATGTGTGTCATATTTTCCCAGGATGCAGTGCGCTACCCAATTATCACTCCCCATCCAAGACTTCTGGGAAGTAAGTGCTTGTGGGCTTCACAATGCCCACAAGCAAAATGACAACGGTGTGGACATAGTTTTATAAACTATGTTTTTTGAATAACTATGCGGAGCGGCGCGGATTGTAAAATAGTAAGTGACCGGATTTATATTATAAAAACGCATGATGAAAGGACATACATTTAAAAAATGCTAATTGTGTTTAGAACCCCGTTTTAAGTCTCAAAAAAAAAGTCAGCTGCTACAAATACTGTAGATGCTGACTTCAAAAGTGGTTTTAGACCAGCTAGAAAACAGTTATTTACTATATTATAATTTATGACTTTGTGTTTCAAATGTTATCATACCCAGGATGTCTACTAGACTCTGATTTGGTCAGATGTAGATGTCTTATTACTAATAATTACAGGCCTACAATATAAAATGACAAATTTCTATGCAAAAATCTGACATAATCATATCGCCAGGGTGGTTACAGAAGATAACAAAGGCAAAACTTTTTTTTCGTTTTGGATGGAGTGGAGAGGGAACAGAACCCCTATCAGGTAATATTGCTGTCTGTGTCCCTGTTAACCACTTAAGACCCGGACCAATACGCTGGTAAATGACCCAAGGTGTTTTTGCGATTCGGCACTGCGTCGCTTTAACAGACAATTGCGCGGTCGTGCGACGTGGCTCCCAAACAAAATTTGCGTGCTTTTCTTCCCACAAATAGAGCTTTCTTTCGGTGGTATTTGATCGCCTCTGCGACTTTTATTTTTTGCGCTATAAACTAAAATAGAGCCACAATTTTGAAAAAAAACACAATTTTTTTACTTTTTGTTATAAAAAAAATCAAATAAACTAAATTTTAGTAAAACATTTAGGCCAAAATTAATTCAGCCACATGTCTTTAGTAAAAAAAAAAATCGCAATAAAAAAAAATAGCTACCTAGCGGGAACAGCGACACTAATACAGCGATCAGAAAAATGATCGCTTAGTGACGCTGGCAATAGGGAGTGAAAGGGTTAACTAGGGCGGTGATCAGGGGGTTTAAAACTTTATTAGGGGGGGTGGGGGGGCTATCCTGAACCTAACACTAACTGTTTTTTACACTGCCTGTCACACTGACACTAAATGCAGTGATTAGATCACTGCATTCAGTGACACTGTGACAGGGGGGTGGGAGGGGCGATCACAAGGGGTTAATATGCCTATGTGAGTGTGTGTCAGTGTTGTGTTGGTGCACACTTACTTGTGATGTCTTCTCTCATCAGAAGCGCTGGGAAACAGCGCTGCGATGAGAGGTGACATCATTTCCTCCTTCCTGTGTAAACACAGGAGGAGGAACTGACACGATGGGAGCGCGCTCCCATTGGCTGGGAGCGATCGCGGGGGGGGGCGGAAATCACGGACATCCGCCGCTCGTCAGCGATCGCTCCCAGAGGCAGGGGGACCCCCGCACGCCGCGGAGGGGGTCCCGATGGGACCCCCGAACCGCACGAAGGCGGGGACGTAAATTTACGCCCTTGTGCCTGTACGAGCCATTCTGTGGCCGTATATGTGCGTGCGGGGGTCCTTAAGTGGTTAAGGAGATGCACCCTCTCTATTCTACATGTTTATCATTATTATTTGTAGCGATACCCCCGAAGGGGCTGCTGGTAATAGAATGGGATGGCACATTACCTCATGGCTTCTTCCGAACGTCTAGGGGTGAATGATGAATGCAATAGTAGAAAAAGGAATGTCCGCAAAAGGAATGTCTTTTATGTGCTCTTTATTACCCAGCTGGGTAAAAACAGTAAACAGGTGATGAACAGGACAGATGAAGTTTAGAAGGAGAATAGCAGATTCAGGCGTACAATAGGGAAACAGTCCTGCTTCCAACAACACTTAGGTTTTCTTCGCCACTCCAGCCAGAGTGGGCATAGCGTACCTGGACAGGTCTCTCTCACTGACCTGGCAGCCAGAGTATCACTCGGAACTTAGGGAGATGTCTCTGCCACAGACCCTCTCTGATTAAAGATATGGAGGTAGCCCTCCTAAGTAAAGTTTCGCTTTGATCTTCTTCTTAACGTCGCCCAGGTACCAACTGAAAGAGGAGTCAATCCTTCAGTGTCCAGTATCTTGATCCCTGGTGGTTTGTCTGAATCCTGTTGGACCGCCAGCCTCTCATTGGCACTCCTCAGATGGACTCCCCACTGAACAGCCACACTCGCTTGGGACCTTCAAATGTGTGAACCCAGTCGATTACTGAGTCCCCGTCCTGCTTGAATGTTCTGGACCCACTTAGGCCCGAAACCAGGAACACCGCGTAGCACACACACCCCGGCCAGTTAAGCCATAACGCTAGGGGCACGGTGATGTGGCCACCCTAAAGGTGGGTGCCACCCTTGAAGAAGAAGAACCCAGACCAATGGCGTTTGTTCCATAAGTACCCTCTCCCAGCATGCCCAGCGAGGCCCAAGCCTCCTGATTGGTCGCTTGGAGAGAACACCCAAACCTCAGTTTCTACTGCTGCCACCTATCGTCCTGGGGTGGAACAACACCCCAGCAACAACAGAATGAGCCCACATCACACCCAAGCTGAAACAGAGACCCTAAACAAATGATTGCAATTAGAATCAGAGTCACTTATACTCTGATTATCCCTTAAATTTTAATAGCACCGGTACTTGGAAGTATACAGGCGCTACATATTGTAAGTAAAAGAAAATCCCTAATTTTTGGTTGTCCCCAGAAAAGTAATAGAGGGGAAATCTTCCAATGGGGACACTAGTTCTGGTGACTTGGGGGTCCCCAAGAAATGTTCTTAATTTCCAGGGATTTCCTCTCACTTTCTATGAATATGGGACAGGAAGTGAAGAGAAATCTCTGCAATGGAACACAAATGGCATTTTTTTTTTTACAGGAGTCATAACCCTCCCTTGGTCTATCCAAAACATGAAAAAAAGATTTTGCCTATAGTTCTACCTTAAGTGCATCGTTGTCTTCAAGAGAGACCTGCTACATGTGGCAGTCTTTCCCCTTGAAGGACTCCCTCCAAGCTTCTCCTGTTATGATCTTCTCAGGCCAGCACCTGAGCCCTGGCCTGAGGCAGAGCACTCCCCAGACTAAGGGATTTGCCTCAAGGGCCAAGTGCCACCGACAGCCTCCTCAGCACCTTATCTTCATCTTTCACCCGACTCCCTACCCAGCATGACTCATTCCTATTTAAGGGCTCACTTAATCCCCTGCAAGGCTCATCACCTGGGAATAGGCCAAGGCCCCCTAAATATGCAAGACAGCCTCTCCTAGCCTCGCCCTCTAGCCTCTAGAATGTTCTTTCTAGAACAAGGGGGAGGCACCAGAGAGCTGACTGCATGAGTCAGTCTGCCCTGATCTCTAATAACCCTGACCCAATTACAGACTCACTGGTTAAGTTTGAGTCAGAATATGGTTTACCGATTCTCACACTAGTAGCATACAAGAGAGTGCTACATATGCATGAGTCATGCTTCACTTTGTGAATGGTCCAGCAGCCTCTTGGGACCTGTGACATGAGATTGCAGGCAGGGGGAGGGGGGAACAACTTTCCCTGGAATCACATAGGAGAATAAAGTTGGAGCGGGTATCTATCAAAACTAGGTAACGGCTCCCTCCTCCCAGAAAAAATAAACCTCCAATATTGTTAGAGGGGGGAAAGATTTTCAAAAGCAGAACTTTCCCTTTAGGGTAAAGTTCAACTTTATTCTGACCATAAACTGTTAGTTTTGGCTGAACAAAAAAAATAAAATAACAGATACATCCTTCCACACAAACAAGGTAAATGGAGGAATCCTTCCCACTGGGATATTGTTTTTTGATGTCGGCATCCACAACTGTCAGAATACACTGAGCAGCATCTGCAGTCGATTGGCTGCTGATTAGTGTTGCTCACGAATATTCGCATTGCGAATATTCGCTACGAATATTGCATATTCCAGTATTCGCGAATAACTCGAATATCGCGGCGAATATTCGCTATTTCGAATATTCGTATTTTTTTCAAATTTCGCAATCAATTTCGCATTCGCACTAGCGAAATTTCGCATTAGCGAAATTTCACAATTTTTTTTTTTTATAAAATATAGCGAATATTCGTAAATATCGAATATTCGTCATATTTTATCCAAAAAAAAATAGCGAAATTTCGCAATCATTTTCGCTTTCGCATATGCGAAATTTCGCTATTTTTTTATAAAATATAGCGAATATTCGTAAATATCGAATATTCGTGATATTTTATCCAAAAAAAAATAGCGAAATTTCGCATTGGCGAAATTTCGCAATTTTTTTTTTTTTTTATAAAATACCACGAATATTCCATATTAACGAATATTCGTGAATATTCTTCGAAATATTCGCGAAATATCGCGAAATCGAATATGGCGTATTCCGCTCATCACTACTGCTGATCTCTCCTTTCTCAACTAAAGTGCTTTAAAACCCCAGGGTTCCTTCAGAGGTTGTTATGGGTACCTGGAGCAATCAGTAATTTCTACTTTCCAGATAAGTACCCACTCGGGTTGATTTACTAAAACAGGAGAGTGCAAAATCTGGTGCAGCTCCTTATAGAAACCAATCAGCTTCCAGTTTTTTTTTTCAAAGTTGAATTGAACAAGCTGAAGTAAGATGCTGATTGGCTACCACGTACAGTTGCCTGGCTCACAGTCTCCACCCTAATTTATCCCAAAGGTGTTCTTGAGATCAGGACTCTATGCAGGCCAGTCAAAACGACATGGGTTCCCCCTTCATGAGCATACAGGGCCCTTCTGTCTGGTATAGATTTTAAGGTAACCCCCACGCCGATATAATGGCGTAGGGGTCCCCCCAAAATCCATACCAGACCCTTATCCGAGCACCAGTCCATCCGGTCAGGAAAGGGGGTGGGGACGAGTGAGCCATATCAGGCCGAATGCCCTCAACATGAGGGGGGTGGGTACTTTGGGGTAGGGGGGCCCTGCACCCCCACCCTGCCCCAAAGCACCTTGCCCCCATGTTGATGAGGATAAGGGCACCTTCCGAACAGCCCTGGCTGTTGGTTGTCGGGGTCTGCGGGCGGGGGGCTTATCCGAATCTGGGAGCCCCCTTTAATAAGGGGGTCCCCAGATCCCAGCCCCCCACCCTTTGTAAATGAGTATGGGGTACAACGTACCCCTACCCATTCACCTGGAAGAAAAATGTCAAAAAAATAAACACACTACACAGGTTTTTAAAATCATTTATTAGTAAGCTCCGGGGGTCTTCTTTCGACTTCTCCTCTCTCCGGGGGTCTTCTTTGCCCGCCCGCAGACCCCGACAACCAATAGCCAGGGTTGTTGGGAAGGGGCCCTTGCCCTCATCAACATGGGGGCAAGGTGTTTTGGGGTTGGGGGTGCAGGGCCCCCTTGCCCCAAAGCACCCACCCCCCCATGTTGAGGCTATGCGGCCTGGTACAGCTCAGGAGGGGGGACGCTCGCTCGTCCCCACCTCCTTTCCTGACCGGCCGGGCTGGTGCTCGGAAAAGGGTCTGGTATGGATTTTGGGGGGGACCCCATGCCGTTTTTAAGGTTCCCCTTAAAATCCATACCAGACCGAAACGCCCGAAACTCATGCCGTTTTTTTTTTTTTTTTTTTTTTCAAAAAAAATTGGCGTGGAGTTCCCCTTCATGCACAGGTCGTGTACAAGTCGCATGCCAAAGTTGGATCAGATAATACGGAATCCGACATTAATCCTACTTCAGAAAAAAAGTAATGCAGGAACTACTTTAAAGTCAGCACGACTTAAAGTTGTGCCAGTATGAATCGTAGTCATTGAAAATCATGAAGAATGACTTGTCATACAATTTTGCCATCCAAAATCGTGGTACAAGTCGTATAACTGTGCAAAGGACACTGCAATTCTGTGATTAAAGGGGTTGTAAAGGGAAACATTTTTTTCATTATAAGCATCCTTTACCTGCAGACATTCCTCTTTTCACTTCCTCATTGTTCGTTTTTGCTCAGAAGTTGCTCTATTTCTTCTCTGTTCTGTTCACTTCCTGCTTGCCTGATTGTTACTGACCACCGTGAAGGGAGGCTTTACTGCGGTGGTCAGTGACGTGCTCTCCCCCTCCTGGGAACTGCATCTGTGCGGCAGGACGCTCTCTACGTGTTAGAGACTTCAAGGAGGTGTGAATTACTGGGCGTGCCGCAATGCATACTGGGAAATGTAGTTCTTACATGAGCGAGCGCCGCAAACCAGGAAGTGAATGAGAGAACAGAAACTAGAACGCCGGAGTTGATATAGATGAAGGAATTTAATAGGTATTTACTCGTTTTTTAACAGAATCATTGCACTACTCTGTCTGTCTACCTTGCAGACATTCATTTTAGGCAAAACAAATTTTTCCTTTACAACTCCTTTAATAGGTAATTTCTGTATTTGCTGAAAATGTTCTGATATTAAAAACGAATTGTGTTGCCACATATAAGTACCTATAACCTGCAACATATTACATTTTTGTTCTTGAGTTTTGTTATCATTTAAAGAAAAAAATGGAGGGAATGGTCCAAAAAATGGGAAAATAAAAACCCCAAAAATTAAAAATGTTTGATGTTTGATTAGTTCGGTAAATATACAGTATCTCACAAAAGTGAGTACATCCCTTTTATTTGTATCTTTTCATGAGACAACACTGAAGAAATGACACTTTGCTACAATGCAAAATAGTTAGTGTACAGCTTGTATAACAGTGTAAATTTGCTGTCCCCTCAAAATAACTCAACACACAGCCATTAATGTCTAAACCACTGGCAACAAAAGTGAGTACATCCCTGTGAGTGGTGTACTGACTTTTGTGAGATAGTGTACATAGAAAATAGTTCCTGTTCCTTGTATCCACACAGTTGTTCCTAAAAACATTGCACCTACAGGGAGGATTTATTTACCATTCCAAAAACATGCACATTGGGACTGGAGAGTACAATGGGGTTTTACTATTTCCTTAGTAAACAAACTATATATAGCTGCTTAGTGTGGAGTGCCGGGCAGGTTATGTATACAGTTATATGGAAAGCCATCTGATCCTGCCTACTATAATGGAATACACAGATGATGATGATGACTGCTACAGGTGGCTGCACCTGATGTGGTCTATGCCAGGGACATGGCATGGCAGAGTATGCTGTAACTATTATCCAAACTCTTTGTTTACTCATTTTATACCCTTCTCTTTTTACAGTGTCCTTCCTTATTGCCATCACTTGTATTACTGCTAATGTTGATACTTATTTATGGAAAAAGATTCACACCCTCTCTCACCTTACCACATTTTCTTCTATTTCTCCTATCCAGGGGTCAAGTCCTGGGGAAAAAAGTGTGGGAACTCCCACCCAAGATCCACTCCCCCACCAAAAAAAAAAAATGATACACTCATATGCATAATTACTAAACCGTATGTTTTTTTTTTATTGTACCTTAGTAATCCTTTATGTTACTGGCCGCTTCCTGTATATGGATTTATCGGGTAGTGTGCGGGTATTCCGTCACTTCCTCGATGCCGCAATGTGTCATGGGAGCTTTTGTCATTGTTCCCAGGAGACAAAACTTTAAGCAAGTTCTTTGTAAATCCTGCGATAACTCGCGGCAGACCTCCGCGGCATCGAGGAAGTGACACTACCTGATGAATCCATATACAGGAAGCGGCCAGTAACATAAAGGATTACTAAGGTTCGCCTGCCCCTGACAGTGACTCGAGCTGGGCATCGGCGCTTAGTGAAGGATTGGCTCGGGTGGCTCGGCTGCTCTAGTCCTGCAAAGGGAACTGCGTTCCTGCTGTGAAAAAAGTGCAGGAACTTCATTCCCACACGTTCCCGCAGGACTTGAGCCCTGCTCCTATCTCTTTTCACAGGTCTGTCTCTTTCTTTCCCTCTCTCGCTCTCATGTTTAAATTAGCTTTCTTGGCAGAACCAAATATATTTTAGCATTGCCAAAGCATGTAAGGAGTTTTCATGGGTTGGGTGATGGGGTGGAAGGAATGGATGATGGGGCTATGGCAGGAGTATCTGTGGACAAGGAGGTAGAATAGGCTGCTCTGGAAGCTGTAGTAGACTGCGCACTACTGTCAGCTTGGGTCTTAGAGGATGAGGAAGATGAGGATGGTTTAATAAACCAGTCCACCACCTCCTGTACATGCTGTGTCTGGAAATCACAGGCAACATCACTAAATATTTGTTGGCGGAAATTCCGACCGTGTATACGCGGCATTAGGCTGCAATGTAAAAGGAACATAGGAATCAGTGTTTTGTCATTAAATAAAAATTAGAGTGTATTATTTCAGAGACAACAGCCATATACACTGTACAAAAAATAATAATATCACAGCGCCTGTAGGAGGGGCGAAACGCGTTGACGTACTTCCAGTTTCGTCTAACCATTGACGCCATTTCCACCCACCGTGTACCGATGCCTGTTTTCACTACTTGTTTGTAAGTGATGCCTGAGCAGTGCAATTTGATACAGTTTTACAGTACTTCACTATCAGTCATTTTCCTCCTCTCCCCATTTTTTGAGCCTGGTCACCCACTCTGCAAGTCCCAGAATACATTTTGAAGATTTTATTGTACCCAATTATCCAGTCTATATTAGATCTGCTTGATCACTGCCTGTTTGACCCCAGACTGTGAAGCTGGCGGTCTTTGATTTCTAGTGAGTGGGGTCACGCAGCACCAGTCTTCTTCTTTGAAGTACATCTGCACTTTATTTGGAGCACTTATCACTTTAGATATTGATTACCTTTATATATGTTGACAAATTATTTTTATTATCATGTTGAAATCATCACTGTAAAGTTACATCAATACATTTTTGTCACTTGATATTATCTATCCTGCAGACGCTGTGATATATTTTATGTTTATTTAGTGAGGTGTCGCACCTTTGTACAGCTGCCAGTAGGTCTTTGTTATATCAGTTCATCAATATATATTTATATTTAAGGTATAGGGTCACCCTGATAGCTCTGTATATACAGTATATATCTATATATATATATATATATATATATATATTGTATATACACTGTACAGTCAGAGGACATTAAAGTGGAGTTTCCATCCCAAATTTTTTTTTTTCATTATTGTGCTCATTTGACCTAAAAAAGGAAAAAAAATATATATATATATTTTTTTTTACTCATCTGGAAATGCCTGTTGCTATGCGGTCCCACGAAATCTGCCTTTGAAATCACCTAGGATTCTGACATCATCTCCCTCTAATGCTCCTGGGAAATGTGTGTCATCATTTCCCAGGATGCAGTGCGCTGTCCAATTATCACCCC